>CM036247.1:5605755-5893255 GCA_020698575.1 Bostrychus sinensis
CCCTCATGGGGTCGCCAGATGCCCTTCCTGACCCCTTTCATTTAAACTTCTTCTTTGTTTGGTCTGTCCCGTTAACTCCAGGTCCAGAGAGAAGTTGGGCGGAGAAAAGAGGAGAAAGTGTGACGCTAAGAGGAAGCATTTGTATGAGAGAAGGAAGAGGGTCAGATTCGTGGTGGACTCCTCCAGCAGCAGCTCAGGCACCGAAAGATACATCCCAGAACTAACACTAACACGGGACACTCACAGGTCAGGACTAACACTGACACAGGACACTCACAGGTCAGGACTAACACTAACCTGGGACACTCACAGGTCAGGACTAACACTGACACAGGACACTCACAGGTCAGGACTAACACTGACACAGGACACTCACAGGTCAGGACTAACACTAACCTGGGACACTCACAGGTCAGGACTAACACTAATCTGACATCAGGGTATAATGTTGCATTCAAGGAACAACTTGAAAAATTGACAGCTGTAAAAAAAAGTCTAGTCACAAGATCAACTTGAAAAACAAAGATGATCAGGAAGAAAGCCTGGTTTAAACTGTTGCTTTTACCAGGACTGAATTATGACTAAATCAAATCCTTTAATTTAAGTCTGATCCTAACACAATTTGATTAAAATGTTTGTCTAATGGACGACCCTCACATTACTGCGATACATTTAGTTTAGTTTCGTGCGATAAGGAAATTGTGTTGAGCAGCTCTGACCTGGGCCCAAACAGTCAGCAGAGTTCACTCAACCTTTGTCCTGAATGTGCTGTACCTGTAGGTCTGCTATAAGGAGGAGGAAGGGGACTCCATATCCCAAAGTCTGTGTGGAGCAGGACATGTCCAGCAGCAGCAGCTCCAGGAAAAGGAGTCGAGATCCTGAGGACACAGAGGAACGCAGGTTTGTACAACTATGACTTTAGCATTTAGCTTTAAAATCAGGGTTTCTGCATGGCTCAACAAGTTGAATTCAAGACTTTTTAGATCTGTTTAAGACCATTGTTGAAGAAAATTAAGACCCGCAGAGGCCAAAAAGCTGAGTCATAAACGTGGCTGCGTCGTGTAATTGTGACGATTGACGACAGTGAGTGCCACATTAAGCATTTTGTTCTTGGTAAGAAAAATTCTGAGCTCTTGTATCAGTGACGGTAATGAAATGAAGAATTTAAGTGGGCATTCTAGAATAAGCTGTGAATGCAGGTAGTTACATTAAATATACAGGACATATTTAAGGCCTGTATCAACATATTTAAGACCTAGTACTCTGCATCTCAGCAAATTTAAGACTTTTTAAGACCCAGCAGAAACCCTGTAAAATGTTTATAAACACTGAGCTTCTGATTAGAACTTGTTTGATCCACGCAGTAAATCAACAAACTAGGACTAATCCAGATCCTAACTTTAACTAAAACCAGAGAAAAAGACACTTAACAAGAACTATAACTCTGAACTAGGACCAGAGGTACAAAGTAAATAACCTAAAGGTACTTTCTGAGTACAAAGAAACATGTATAGATGTACTTTTAAGTATTTTTTGGTATAGACTTCAAATCAAAACCTGAAGAACCCAGGACTAAACCACTGTGAAACAAGATCTAGAATAGGTCTAAACCAGGACGTTGGAACTTTATGTCTTTGGAAATCGTGTTATTGTTTATTTATTATGTCTCTAGGCCCAACCTGTCGACCAAGAGGAGGAAGGGGACTCTGTGTCCCAGAGACTGTGTGGAGCAGACCTCGTCCAGCAGCAGCAGCTCCAGGAGGAGGACCGGAGAGGCCGAGGAGGAGGAGACAGACAGACACAGGTTTGGAAATGATCTTTTTTCTGCTTTCTGCTTTAAAATGACTTAACAGCTCCACTCTGCCCTGATTGGTGAGCTGTGATTACTTTGTCAAATGGGCCTTGTGTCCTTCGTAAAGCCCCACTCTGTTACTCAATGAGCTCACGATGTAACTGGAAGACAGGTGCTCTGAGCCATTACAATGCAACTATGCAAAATACTAGACTAGCTTATGAGTTTGAGTTACATAAAATAAAACCTGGGACTACACCACAACAGAATCAGAACTAAACCAGGTCTTGATAGGTTAGAGTTAAAATCCTGAAGCTAATGTCCAAACAAATATTTTTTTTCCCAGGATTGCTCTATGCATACAATCCTCGGAGATGGAGTCCAGTCCAACCCTAATCCTGGTCCCGATCCTGGACCTGGTGCAGTCCAGTGAGGAGCAGGCCTCGACCCAAAACAGACAGGAGGAGTCCACAGGCTCCAGGAAGAGGAGCAGAGAGCCTGAGGATGAGGAGACAGAGGAATGGGACAGCGTGAAGGAGAGGTTTGTGTTAAACATTCATTCATTTATTCATAATATACTTGAACATGTTAGTATAACTGGGGTAATCGTGATTTTTATGTATTCACTGTTTTTATTCACACTTGGGTAAGTTAAAGCCAGAGCCAAACTATTTTTAAACATGTTCTAATGTAATGTAACATAAAGTAATACTTGGTTTCTAAACTTGTGGGTCTGGCCCCTAAAGAGGCTCATGCGGCATGTTCTTAGCAGACTGTGGAGAGAATTGTGAATAAATACAGTTTCAGTGTTCTGATATTGTGTGACTTTAATGAGGTTACATCGTCAGAAGTAAATTACAGTCCCATGATTAGCCTAATGTTCCAGTTGTTAATATAATTTATGTTAAATATCGACTCATATGGATTTTTCTATGGCCAATGCTGATATTGATTTTTTAAATTCAGACGATGGCGGATAAACACTGCAGATATTTTGGTCCGATATGTAGGGCCAATTTTCTTAATTTTATTAAAGAAATTAATTTAATATAGCCATTTGTTTTAGTAATGCTGATTAAAACTGAAACAAATGTGTTACAATTGTACAGTGAGAACGTTTAAAAATGAGTTTCTTGAGAAAACCATTAAGGCAATCTCAGTCAAACTCACTGTGCAGGTGCAGCTTGGGGAGAGCTACAAAATGCTTTTGGATATTTAGTTCCACAAGATTCTGTGCCAGAGAAATTAGCAAAATCTTTGTTGCCTTTTTGAGCTTTTCACGCTGAGATAAAGTGAATTTAGATGTTTCATATGAACTGCAGAGTAAGAGCCAAAACTGCAACAATAAAAGGTGTTTACATATTCAATAGTAGTCTCAATTATAGGCCTCCATTGCTTCCAATCAAACCGGGATTAAACTTGGTCTAACCCTGGAATAATCAGGTCTAAACCAGAACTAATATATAAATCTAAGTTACTCTGATCAGATGTAGCAATGTCTATCCAAAGTCTAAAACCTTTTCCAGCCCTGTTTTAACCTAAACCAACAGTAGCTGTACTAAATATTGCATGTTTTTCTTTCTGTAGGCGGCGTTTGGCGGTGAGGAAGAGGAGCAGGTCCACCCCAGGACCTGACAGAGTCCAGTAAAAAGGATAAGTCCCAACTGCAACAACGGCAGAAGCCTGAGTGCTGATGTTGTAGACTGATGCTCAGCTCTTCCCATGTTCCCGCAGTCAGTGCAGCTCTTCACTGCAACTGCACCGACTGAGGTCTGTAGGGGCCGCAGCGTCTTTCCACAACCACAGCACCACACTGCACCCCAGAGGTAGGTAAGGACACATCCGAGGACCCAGAGGTAGGTAAGGACACATCCGAGGAGGAGAGAGGGACAGACAGGAACAGTACACGCCCCAAGGAGCTGCTAAGAGAGGAGGAGGAGTCTGACAATGAGACTCTGAGTGAATCGGACTCAAGATAATTCTGTTTAAAGTCCATCCAAGATGGCTGCCCTCATGTAATTTCAAAAACCAGTCTTCTAACTTCTTCTGCTACTTCTTCTACTTCTACTCCTAGTACTTCTATTTCTCCTTCTACTGCTATTAGAGCTCAACAGTGACCGCCCACCTCTGGTTCCAGGAAGTGAATTTCCCATTCATCTTCCCCATTGACTTTCGAAAAATCCTTATTAGTACTAGCAGCAGGTAAGGGATTTAAAGGCTTGGCGAAGACTAATCAGATATGGGGTACTCAATTTCACTCAAAAAGTACCTGGAAAAGGGTAAAATACTTTTGAAACTTTGTCCTTTTTCAAATTTCAGATACATTTTTAAAACTGAATTGGCATTGTGTTTATGAGTTACCCCATAGCTCTCTAGTCTTAGTCAAGCCTTAGTCAAACCAGAGGGGGGCAGTCTACTACTACTTATTACTTCTACTACTTTACTACTACTACTACTGCAGAGCTGGTGGAAAAGAGACATGAGGGCGGCCATCTTTGTTCAAATGGACAGACAATGTACTAAACAGAGAAAGAGGTTAAGCTCTATCTTGAGTCTGCTTCACCAGAAGCCTCACTGAAAAAGACATCTTCTAGGAGGAATACGTAAGAACAGCTCTTTGGGGAGTACTGTGGGTGTCAGCCGACACAGAACAAACACAAACACGAGGGCTGTACAATTTCAATAAAATTAATAAAAAATAATAAAAACCACAGCAGTCTCAGAGGGTCAGAACTCAAACTACAGCAGCCTTAGAGGGTCAGAACTCAAACTACAGCAGCCTTAGAGGGTCAGAACTCAAATTACAGCAGCGTTAGAAGGTCAGAACTAAAACTACAGCAGCCTTAGAGGGTCAGAACTCAAACTACAGCAGCCTTAGAGGGTCAAAACTCAAACTACAGCAGCCTTAGAGAGTCAGAACTCAAACTACAGCAGCCTAAGAGGGTCAGAACTCAAACTACAGCAGCCTTAGAGGGTCAAAACGCAAACTACAGCAGCCTCAGAGGGTCAGAACTCAAACTACAGCAGCCTTAGAGGGTCAGAACTCAAACTACAGCAGCCTCAGAGGGTCAGAACTTAAACTACAGCAGCCTAAGAGGGTCAGAACTCAAACTACAGCAGCCTTAGAGGGTCAAAACGCAAACTACAGCAGCCTTAGAGGGTCAAAACGCAAACTACAGCAGCCTTAGAGGGTCAAAACGCAAACTACAGCAGCCTAAGAGGGTCAGAACTCAAACTACAGCAGCCTAAGAGGGTCAGAACTCGAAATATGGCTCTAAATCCCACTGGTCAGATTGGCTTCACTGATGTTTTGATTGGACAGAACTGTAAATTCATGGTATAAGTAAACTGCTGATACCATGATAATTCCTGTGATATGTTGTACAGCCCTGGTTCAAGTATAATGTAATAATAATAATAATGTCTAAAAGCTTCCTGTTTCACTGTTACAGACTGTAGTCCTGTTCCCACTGATGGCACGGGTCAGTTCAGCCTGGCACTTACAGAGATATTTCCATTGGCTACAAAAATAAGGGTCAAAAATAAGCTTAAACAAGAAAATGTGGAGCTCAGTACCTTTTACTTTACTTTAGTGTTTCCCAACTTGTGGGTGGGAACCAAATGTGCATTGCAGGGAAGTTGAATTTAGTTGATATTGAGCTTATTTGAAGATAATTAGATGAAATGATGAGACAGATTTAAGAAATAAAGTAAAATAGTTTAGAAAAATAGGTTTGGTTAAGTTTAAAGTGGGTCCTGGTTAAATGTGAAGTAACTAAATCTAGACCTAGTTTAGACCTGGTTAAGTTCTGGTTTGGCTTAGACTTTTCTGGTGATGACCTATTGACCATAACATCTTTACCATCACCATGTTCAGACCTGGTTAAGTTCTGGTTTAGCATTGGTTCAGTAAAGGCTTAGCGCTCAAGCTAGACCTATTTTAGTCCTGGTTTAATCCAGATTCAGTCTTGGTTTAGACTCAAACTAATCCTGGTATCGACCCACTAATGTTAGCATCTTTAACATCACCATATTTAGACCTGATTAAGATCTAGTGTAGCACTGGTTTAGTAAAGGTTTAGTTCCACATCTAGACCTAGGTTGGATCTGGTTTAGTTCTGGTTTATTAAAGGTTTGGCTTTAAATGTATTCCTGGTTTAGACCTGGTCTAAACCTTGTTTAGTCCTGGATTCGACCTGAATTAATCGTCATATTGACCCATTAATGTTAGCTTCTATACCATCACCATGTTTAGACCTGGTTAAGTTCTAGTTTAGTATTGGTTTAGTAAAGGCTTAGCTCTAAATTTAGACCTAGTTTAGACCTGGTTAAGTTATAGTCAAGTAAAGCTTTGGCTCTAAATGTATTCCTGGTTTAGTCCTGGATTCAACCTGGATTAATCCCTCATTAAGCCATCACCATGTTTAGACCTGGTTTAGTTCTAGTTTAACATTGGTTTAAGAAAAAGCTTAGCTCTAAATCTAGTCCTAGTCTGGTCTATTGATTGGACGACAGTAAATGCCAGAATCAACTTCATAAAAATGTTAATTTCTGAGCTGACCCAGTCCAGTGCCTCCCTGACCTCGGTGGAAACAGGGCTTTAGGCAGTTGTAGGTCGTTTGTTTGTGTCTCTATGTCGTTCCCAGCAGTACCCAAGGAACGGACCCAAGACCGAGGAGCTCCACACAAAAACAGAAAGATGAAAAGGTGAACAGGTTCAGATCCATAAACCAGAGCTGGAAGACTTGGAGGACTTGAAGGAGGAATGTCTGGTCGTCTTCTGCAGAGGAAACAGAGAAAGATGTTACTGATGTTGAAATTTTAATGAATAAATAATAAAGTCATTTAAACTTACTTGAACCTGGTTGGACAGTCGGGTTTCTTCATTCTACTGTTGTCTACAACAATGAGTCTGATTATATTAAAATCATGTGTTTATTCAAGTATGGAGAGAGAGACAGCCAAAACTATAACATTATCATCATTATACCATTATCATCATTATACCATTATCAATTAAACAAAACATTTAAGAATAATCAACAATAAACTAAATAATATCAATAAAAGTAATTATTTGTGTTAGAGTTTCACAAACTTTGGGTCAGGGTCCAGAAGTGGGTCAACATAGCCTGTATTTAAATCTCTAAAGGGTGTTTGTGAGTGAAAATGCTACAACATCAGGCCATTCACCTCCAGTTTCACTTTTGTACCTAAAGTTAAATGATCTCAGAGTATTGTGTAGGTTAATGGTCGTCAACCGGAGACTCCTTAAAGATGAAAGTGCAGAAAATTGATTTTAAAGATTGACACAAAAACAGATCTAAAGTATAGAGTCCCGTTACTTCTTGTTTTAACCACGTAAATACATCCACAAATAAACAGCTGTGAATATCAAGACATCATATGACAATGATTTCATAAGGTTTTATTGAGAAACTGAAAAACTCAAAAAGGTTTTAAAAAACAAATCAAATTAACGACTCAGAGTATGTACATGTACACACTGTAACCGTAACACTCTGCACTGTTGGAACCACAGCGAGTGGAGGGCTTCTGACATGACTTCCACATTTACCACTCCAGTGTTAATGAGGACTGTGCCGTTGTAAACACATCACACAGGATCACACAGGACAAGAATAAAGAAATACATCTTTCACAACAGTATTACAGGCTTTAGCTTGCTCTGGGTAATAACTTGATTTTATAATCACACAATTGTCATGGACAGTTTATTCCTGCTTACTTTGGCTGGTACAGATGTCAGTGACGAGTTATAAAACCTACAGTAAATTATAGCCAGGAATTAATCTAATTATCCGATTATGGTGAAGAAAGGAGCTGAGTCGAAAGGCGAAGCTCTCGATTTACCGGTCAATCTACGTTCCTACTCTCACCTATGGTCATGAGCTTTGGGTCATGACCAAAAGGACAAGATCCCAGATACAAGCGGCCGAAATGAGTTTCCTCCGCAGGGTGGCTGGGCGCACCCTTAGAGATAGGGTGAGGAGCTCGGTTACCTCGGAGTAGAGCTGCTGCTCCTCCACATCGAGAGGAGCCAGCTGAGGTGGCTTGGGCATCTGTTCCGGATGCCTCCTGGATGCCTCCCTGGGGAGGTGTTCCGGGCATGTCCCACTGGGAGGAGGCCCCGGGGAAGACCTAGGACACACTGGAGGGACTATGTCTCTCAGCCTGGGAACGCCTTGGGGTTCCTCCAGAGGAGCTGGAGGAAGTGTACGGGGAGAGGGATGTCTGGGTGTCCCTGCTTAGACTGCTGCCCCCGTGACCCGGCCCCAGATAAAGCGGAAGAAGAAGAAGATGGATGGACTGTGTTGCTGTCCACTGGCTGCTTTGTCTTGTTGGCAGGAACGGCGTGCAACGGCTTTGGCCGAGGCTGCAGGAGGAAGCTGCCAAGGACGGATAATAAGTGGACACTGAACTGACTCGCGCAAAGACTCTGGTTTATAAAAGACTTTTTTACTCTGTTTTATTGCCTCGAAGACTTCCATACATTTTAGACTTTTAGACCCAGTCCCTGTTTCCAAGCTTTTTAATAGGTATTTACATGGTTTTATTGTATTTTACTTTTGGTAATAAATAGTAGCTACTTAATTGTTTTTACTCGTGTTTTTTAATTCACTGCTCACCCCTGCAAAACATTTTTTTTGATCTGTGGTTTTATTGGGGTTTAAGCCCCAACGTCCAGGGTGTAGTTGGACTACATTTTACCAGTAGTTATGTTACAAGGTTGAAAATGTTTAGCCTACTACACTCATTTGGCCACAGACCCTTTTCTGGCGTTGTTGGCAGGATCGCAGGATTGTGAGCAGTGTTTTAAGCTAAGTTGCCAGTTATATTTTTAAATTGTAAATTTTAAGCTTCTGTTGACGTAGGCCACTTTGTAATTCCTTTTAAAATGATGATGCCTGTTTATCCTGGGGCGCCGTGGGTGCCTAAATTTGGAGGCCAAGATGGCACTTTAAAGAATGGGGAGCGGAAGGAGCAAATGCAAGGTCTTTTAGATGCAAATAACTTAACTGATCCTCAAAGTGCGAATTTTGATAGGTGCTTTATCTGGCCTGCCTAGACGACAAATTGGTGCACTGGCTGAGAAAGATCGTGACAGGGTTGCTAAAATATTTGCTGCGTTAGATGACCTTTATGTAAAGAGTTCCCCGTGTCTGCCCTAAGATCCCAGTTTTTTGGTTGTGTGCAGAAACCAGGTGGGTCTATTCAAGGAGATGTGCTCTGTCTGAGAGAACTGTATTGTAGGCTGCAGCATTATGATGAGGATGGAGCCCCTACAGATATCCACTTGAGAGACCACTTCCTACTTGGCCTGGAGGACGGCGCTTTACTACAAGCACTAAAGCCTGAAGCAACCTTTGGTGCTGTGCCACCAGAGGCCCTTCTACTTGAGGAGGAAAAACAAAGTCCGAGGTGGCCTGAGGTGACCTGTGCTGCGGCAAGAAAGCCTAAATACCCTAGATCTCAGCCGCAGAGTGACTTATGGAAGCAGGAGCTGAAAAGAGAAACTGTGGAGGAACTGAAGAACCAGATGAAAGACTTTGCCCATGAGCTCATCCTAGAGCTGAGAGCAACAAGCCCTGCATGCATGGTGCAATCCCACAGCGCCCCCTATCCTTGACAGGAGAGAAGACACCAGGAGCCTTGCTCCAGTAACCGGTGGGATGAGGAAGGTAGGGCCATCTGTAGACTTTGCAAACAATCAGGTCACATTGCCGGATTTTGTAGAGTGCCTCCTGCGGCTCAGCCAGCTTTAAACTAATTCACCCTACTGTTGAGGCCCATGCAGTGGGGTCTGGTCTGGGAGAAGATCAAAGGGTAGCTACAGCTCTAGTGGGGAACTGTCCGTATGTGGATGATTTAGAGGGACTTTTAGACACTGCCTCACAAGTAACCCTAATGCAACAAAGTTTATTCCTCAAACATTTCCCTGACTACAGTGTTAACGTTCCCTCCTATGTTAAGCTTAAAGTGGCCAATGTTCTTAAGATCCCCTGCATAGGCTATGCATTGATGGACTTTAAGATTGAGGGTGTTGAGATTGATCAGAGGCATCTTTGTAGTAACTGATGAATGCTCCTCAAAACCTTCTTATTATTGGCATGAATGTAATAAGACCTTGTTGGGATGCTGTCTTCCATAACCCCGAGAAGTCTTTTTCTTGCTGGAGTTCAAGGTCTCGGCAGGCATGGAGAGAAGCCTTCGCCTTGTGCCAGTGGACAGCTGTCAGTACAGAGGATGGTTTCCGAGGCTACATCTGGCCAGCTCAGCGACGACAAGTCAAGATGCCAGCTCGAAGTGAGATTGTAATTTGGGGATGGGCTCGACCCTCAGGTAGGGACTACTGCTGCCTAGTTGAGGCCCTAGATGAACCAAATGCTGTTGCTGTGGCCCTCACACTCGCTGTCGTCAAAAATGGTAGGATCCCTGTCCGCTTGAGAAATTTGAACAACTTCCCTGTCACACTAGGACGCTATCAGAAGATTTGCTGGATGCAGATGTCCATGGCACACAGGATGTTGACCTGACCCCCAATGACAGCGGTGTTGTGGAGGTCAGGGGTGGTAGAGGCAAAAGATGGACAGGAGGGCCAGAGCTTTGACCTACAGAGGCCAGTAGACCGACTA
Source organism: Bostrychus sinensis (assembly GCA_020698575.1). Taxonomy (NCBI): domain Eukaryota; kingdom Metazoa; phylum Chordata; class Actinopteri; order Gobiiformes; family Eleotridae; genus Bostrychus; species Bostrychus sinensis. Next base: position 5,616,205 of record CM036247.1, read on the forward strand.
GAGTTGACACCAGAACAAGCTGGTAAGCTGAGCACTCTAATGCAAAAATGGGGAAAAGGTGTCGCCATCCAGCGCACCATCCCAACAGATGATGCATTTCCAATAAGGGAAAGATTCAGACCTTTGCCTCCACTCTCTATAAAGAGATGAGGTCGTTACTAGCAGACATGTTGGAAAGAGGTGTAATAACGGAGTTCCAGCCCCTGGGCCGCACCCATTGTTATGGTTAAGAAAAAGGACGGGAGCTGGAGGTTCTGTGTAGATTACAGAGAACTGAACTCTGTCATACACAAAGATCTCCAGCTGGTACGGAGGTATGTGGAATTGGGGACAGCCCCAAACAAGACTGAGAGGGAGACCCTTCCTCAAACTGCTAAAAAGCTTCTACAACACCGAAAGAGACTTTGCACATACCAAGGAATTCTTAGTAGATGTGTGTTCGATTCCCATGCTTGTCAGTCCCGTTTCCAGATTGTGTGTGTCCAGAGTCTGTGCGCCAGGAGGCGTGGAGAAGGTGCCATGTAGCTACTGCCCATGCGGGTGTGAGGAGGAGACTCTCGCTCATACGAGGCACCATTTCTTCTGGCCAAGCATGGGGAAAAAAAGGTACAGGGTTTTCAAGCTGGGTGTGTTTGTAGTCTACAAAATGATCGGGTTGAACAGCGGGCCCCTCTTAAACCTATAGAGGTATCCTATTGCCTGGAGGTAGTTGCGCTTTACTTTCTGTCTTTGCATCAACCGAATGATGCATACCAGTACATTCTCGTAATGACTGACATGTTCACCCGTTATTCAAGGGCTGTTCCCTAGACCAGACTTCTCAAACTACTGTGTGCACCATCTGGTCTAGTGTCATTCAACCATTTGATTGCCCAGCACGATTTCATTCTGACCAGGGTCCGAATTTCAAATCTGAGCTAATGAAACAACTGTGCAAGATGTATGGTATTGCTAAAAGTCGCCCCACTCCATACCACCCTGCAGGTAATGGTCAAGTAGAACGAATGAATCAAACATTGCTAAATATGCTCTGCACTTTGGAAGCTGAAAAGCAGAGTAGGTGTCCAGAACACCTGCAAGAGTTGTTGCATGCCTACAATAATGTTGTCCATAGTGCTCCTGGGTTTGCTCCATCCTGCCTAATGTTTGGTCGCCACCTGAGGCTCCTTGTTGATGTGAGAGGTTGTAGACCCACAGCCACGCCATGATTTACAGGGAGAGAACACCACGAAAAGATGTCCCATGCTTATGACTCGTGAAGTGAATGGCAGATACAGCTAAGCATGAGAAGCAATACTTTGACCAGAAATCTAATGCCCTTCTTCCTGGAGAACGTGTGGGTTCGAAACGGAAACAGGAAGGGACAGGGAAACTACACAGTTGGTGGGAATCTGAGCCCCACGTGATTGTGGACCTAATAGGTGACACAGGCCTGGTTTATCGGGTTAGACCAGAGAAGGGGGGGAAAGAGAGAACCTTGCACAGAAATTCCCTTAAGACTTGCATTGCTCCTGCCAATGACTTGCCCAGCATTGAGGCGCAAGCTACACCCACTTGGCAACACTAAGATAAAGTTAAAGGTATGTGACAGTAAGTGTACTCGGAAAGTACATCAGGTATCGAGTTAGTTCCCAGCTCTGAAGGATTTACATTAAAACAGCACTTCTTGTGTTTAAGACTCTTGGCGGCTCAACACTAAAACACATCTCTGACACGTCGTATGAAGCAACTTTTATTGCGTTAACAACAATCACAGCCTTTGCCCCAGTCCCGCCCCTTTAACCCCTGCCAGGCTGCACATGTTACAGGTGAGTCAGACTGTTACAGAGACACAGGTGAGTATAAGTTTCAAGGTAATGATCAAACTGGTTTTAAATGCGCCCAGACCAACAATACATGATCACAAATACATATATTATTATTATTATTATTATTATAGTATAGCAAAGCTGCGGACATTTTAAGGATACAACCCACAAAGAAATAAAATACAATGAGAAAACATTAGCCATTAATAACCCCAAATATAAATATTAGCGCTATTAATTCTATTAAAATTTATTTTTACAATGTTTACTTTTTTGTAATTTCTTAAACAAATAAAAGCCAGATATTTGCTGTGAACAACTTTGGAAAAACAGATGGGCCTATTTTTCTGCTAAAGAGTCAAATCTCACAGCAGTGAAAACTGTAATAACATAACATGAATATCATTATATACATTTGTAATGTGTTCAGAAACACTGTAAAGAACTTAGAGCTTATTTCAGTTTAGGGAAATGTGCAGTGGCTCCAATATCTGACCAAAGATAGATTCCAGGGTGAAGAGGCTGAGTGAAGGAGGTCTGGACTCTGTGGAGGAGGGTCATGGTTTGATCCTTAACGCTGTAAAAGGACAGAGTCCCTGCGCTGTGGTCCAGGTAAACCCCGATTCTGGACGAGACAGGACCTGACACCTGGGTCTCGACCCAACTAAACCAAAATGTATAACCTGTGTCCTCACAGCATAAGGCCCAGGATTTATCATTGTATCCAAATACATAGTCTCTCTCAGTATCTTTGTAAGCAGCTGCTACACGAACCACGTTCCCGTTCCACTCCACCTCCCAGTAACAGCGACCCGTCAGACCCTCTCTGCTCAGGACCTGACCCCACACGCTAAATCTGTCTGGATGATCAGTATAACTCTGTTTTTCTCTCATAAGTGTTGCTCTTCTGTTTCCATCAGACAGAGACAGATCTGTGTGTGCTGTGTTTGGATCCAGTGTGATTTCTCGTGAATATTTTAAGAAGTCCTCTCTGGAGGTGGGCTCAGGTTCTGGCAGTATAAACTCACTCAGAGTGAGCTGTAGTTTCTCTCTGAGCTCAGACACAGCTCTGGTCACTTCCTCAAAGTCCCACCTTGGTCTGGTCTGGATCCTGGCTGAGTCTGGCCTCTGTGTGGCTGTGGACAGTGAAGGATAGAGCTGTAGAAACTGGTTGTGGTCCGGTGTGAGTGACAGTGCGTCCAGCTCAGAGATGGTCCTCCTCAGCTCAGTGATGTCCTGCTGCAGTTGGTCTTGAAGCTCTTGGACTAGACTCAGTTGGGTCTCCTGTTGGATCTGGATCTGCTGCTCCACTTCAGAGCGTCTTTTCTCCAGGAGAAGGATCATCTGGGTGAAGCTGTCCCCACTGCGCTGCACTGCTTTCTGGGCAGAGCGGCTGATGTCCTGGGCCTCCTGTCGGAGCGTCTCCAGGTCTGTCTCTTTGTCCTGGACGGTCTGGAGGAGCTGGTCCCTCCTGGCCTGCAGCTCTGCCTGCCTCTGGGCCCTCTCTACTGCAGAGGACACTGTGTCGTGGCCCTTGTGTTGGTCCACAGGGCAGAGGTAGCAGATCAGCTGCTGGTCGCTGCGGCAGAACATCTTCTTCACCTCGTTGTGTTGAGAGCAGATGTTTTCCTGGAGTTTGTCGGAGGGCGCCACCAGCTGGTGTTTCTGTAACACTGCAGCATCATAATGAGGCCGGAGGTGGGTCTCACAGTAAGAAGCCACACACTGCAGACAGGACCTGACAGCCTTCAGCTTCCTCCCAGTGCACACATCACAGCTCACATCTCCAGGTCCAGGGTAGCAGTGGTCAGCAGGGGGCGCTGTGAGCCCTGTCCTCTTCAGCTGCTCCACTAAACCTGCTAACATGAAGCTTTTGACCAGGACAGGCCTGGGGCTGAAGCTCTTCCTGCACTGAGGGCAGCTGTAGAGCTGCTTCTCTGTGTCCTCTTTGTCCCAGTGGCTTTGAACACAGCTGCTGCAGTAGCTGTGTCCACAGGGAACAGTGACCGGATCCTTCAGTAGATCCAAACAGATGGAACAACTCAGAGCTTCTTGGTCCAGTGAGTTCTGCGCCATTTCTCCATTCAAGAGCAGTGACTGAGAGTTTGACTTTGACAGAACAGAAACCTAAGAGTGGAGAGAGAGCAGTGGGAGGGGACAGGCTCCGCCCCTGCTCTGTGTAGAGCTGAGGAGGAAGTTCACTCTTCTACAATATACACTGTTGACTTTGGATTGATGCCAGAGTCACATTTTTTACTGAGGAGGGTGAGGACGAAGACAAGACTAGATTTATATCTGATAGTGCTTTAGAAACTTTAATGTCTCTACATAAAACTATGAAGACCTGCTGTGACCTGCAGGCCCAGATTCCCAAGGCACTTTTTTTTAATTATTATTTTTATTTATTTATTTATTTATTTATTTATTTGCCACAACTCTGAAGGAAATGCTGTTATAACCAGTGATATCAGTCCAGTAGTGTTATCGTGAGGAACACAGTCACTGCAGCCGTCTGAAGTTGAAAAGTGCCCAACAGGTTCAGCAGGTGTAATGAGCATTTGCAGCCAATCCTTTGACATCACTGTCGTGTTCCAGGTATTAAGTAAGCTGTGAGGTTTAGTGTATTGTTTGTTAAAGGGTTGTATTATGTATGTGAAGCCTGGCTCGAACGACTTGACAAACAAAACATGGACAGAAGGGACGCCAATACAAAATATGACTTTTTTTTAAATAAAGTGACCAAATAAAGTGTACACTAAATATGTAACCTATATGAGTAATCTGTAGCATCTGTAGTGTGTATGTTCCACATTTTAAAAGACCATGTCCCTGTTGTCCCTGTTTCAACCAATACAAAAAGTACAAGACTTAAAAACATTTGTCTAAATACTTTTGTTACTCCATGTTCTCCCAGTAACCATGTCATTGTTTTTTATTAATAACTATCATACTCAAAACTGAAGTCCTAGCTTTATGTATATTAAATAACGAAATATGATCACTTTTACTTAAAAACTATGTCTGTCAGTCTGTCACTCAGTCTGTCTGTACAATAGGATTACCATTACTTTACAACTATACTGGAGCTGTTATGTAAACAAATGTAGATAAAAGGGTCTCACATATTTTACTGCTATAAAGAGAGACTTTTTGACATTATATTTATTGATAAAAGTGAATTTACAGTAAAACGTGGTCAGTCTGCTGCCTGTCTGTCTCGTGTCAGTGCAGCAGGTGGCGCTAATGTCTCCGTAAACCAAAACCAAACGAAGAAGACACAGAAGAAAAACAAACCGAGCGAAGCTAACGGTGAGGGCAAAGTTTATTTAAGTGTGTGTCATTACAGCTCTTAAAGCTCCTTGTGTGTCCGCAGTCTGCCTCCGGAGAGAGACAGGAGCAGGGTTCAGCCTCTGACAAATGAAAATATTACCGTAACTGTCTCATATTAGCGTTAGCCCTGAAGCTAACATGCTCCGTGTCCTCGGGAGAAATTACAGCTGCCACAATAAAGGGAAGGTCAGGGGTCATTTCAGTGCGACGACTAAATAACAAAGTTTATTTTCTGAACAAGTCCTAGTTTAGTTCTGGTTTAGACCTGCTTTAGTCCTGGTTATGTCCTGGTTTAAACCTGGGTTAGTCCTGGTTTAGACTTGGTTTATAAGTTGTTTAGACTTGATTTAGTCCTGGTTCAGACCTGGTTTAGTCCTGGTAAGGTATGGTAGACTTTATTGTCCCCATAGGGAAATTCATTGTCTACGTTTGACTCATCCTTCAGTGCCGCTGGGGCGACCCTTCTCCAGATCTGAGCCAGGATCCTGGTCAGGACCTGACTGGAGGATTAGTCTGTTGTGTATGTTTTAGGTTGATGGGGGAAACACACTCAGACACGAGAAGAACATGTAAACTCCACACAGAAAGGCCCCACACGGTCTGGCAATCAAACCTGGTCTTTGTTTTTCTGTGCAATATGTCTGAAATTGTGTGACGATATGTGATGTAATCTGTATTTTGTGGTTTTATGGTACCTGCCCTAGGACATCGGATGAAATTTAGCTATTGTGCTAACTCCGGCATATTTACATTGATGCTCACTGCTGATTTGTTGATGAATGTGCACTGTCCTATTTCAAATAAATGCAAATAAATAAAAAAAATCAAACCTGGGACCTTCTTGCTGTGAGGCGAGGATGGTGCCACCAAAATAGACTTGATATAGTCCTGTTTTAGACCTGGTTTAGACCTTAATAAAGACTTTAGAGAAACGTTATCTTTTTACCTGTGCTCTTTATTAACCTCACTGCAATATGTGTGGTGGTATAAAAATATTAAATAATTTCTAAAATAAATCAGTTGTACAAAACACATAAAGAGAGTTTTTTGTATGCAATTCATAATTTTAAGCAGAACTATTATTTCTTCATTATCTTACATTAGGCAGGACGTTTACTGCAATTTGGCCATTTGAATTCTTGCCATTAATAATTAAACACATCTACGGTGCTAAATTAATATTTATATCCCTGTCCCATCATAAAAAAAACATTTTAAACTTTCTTTTTTGGTTTGTTTGTGAAATATACATCTGTTACACTGCAGGACCACAAACAGACACAGGTTAACAGTTTTTGAGAAAATTAGGATTTTACTAAAATTGGTAATAAGAGTTTCTTTTGACCGTCAGCTCCCAGCCTTAACTCCAGAGTCTGTCTGCTCTATAAATGACAGATGGGTCCTGTGCATTTTGTCGTAACTCCCTGTTTAAAAACAAGATTTTCATATCACACTGCAGGATGCCATTTTCATTACAAGCTTAAAACAAAAAAAATTGTAGTATTCAGGTGCAATTAAAAGTGTTGTATTTTTAAAGTACAAATATTTAATGCCAAACACTTTATGAATTGTCCCAGACACTAATGACTAATTTTGGAAATGTTTGTATTTTGAAAAGGTTACTGTCACACCACTGTTTAACGTTAAAATACAAAAAAAAGAAAAAGAAATAAAAATAAAATGACACACAGCTTCTTTCTAAAACCCTGTGTTGCACTGCTAACAGAATTTCGGATAGGGAAAAATATTATTTAGCAAAACATTTCAACTGATTACAGAAAGAAAGGGCATCATGTAAACCACACATTGTAAAGGTTATTTGTGTCTGTGTCCAGGTCTGATGGATTGGGTAAAGGTTTGACTCCCCTCCAGCTTCAGTGATGTCCTTCAGCTCCGCCTTGCGCTGCCTCCTCAGGTAAGGCGGTGTAATAATCCCCTTAAAGACCACACTCATGAACAGAAGTGTGTCAGTGTCTTGATTTGGTGACTCTCCATCAAACCAGAGGTCTGTGAAGGTTCTTCCCGGCCGTCACAACCAAAACAGGAAACTACAGTTTCTATTCTACTATTATAGAAATGTATTTTACAAATCTTTACTGTAGTTTCTTACACAAGTAAAAGCTGGATATTTGCTGTGAACAACTTTAGATAAACAGATGGGCCTGGGCCTGTTTTTCTGCTCAGGAGCCAGATCTCACCATATCTTACCAAGCTCACAGTTTAATTGAAATATTTACAGAATGAGGAATGTGGTCTGAAGAACATCAATGTCGATGTCGATATGGCAAAAAACAAAAAAAAAATCAAATGTATTAATAGTTAATTTTAGTCAGATACACTGCCTCTCAATAAAACTGAAGCTAACTAGAAGTAAACAAATAATGTTCAGACACGAGACCATTTCTTTCTGTTGTAGACTGAAGAGGAAACATGTGGCTGCTCATTTTGTCCAGCAGAAGGCGCTGTCTGGGGCTGAGGCTGTTAATGCACTGAGGCCGTTTTACTTTGCTGTTCATCCAGACTTCTTCGGACAACATCCCAGAGAACGGGTCGGTCTACTCACCTATGAATCCACTTTTTCAGTGACGTTTCAGAGCCGTATGAGCTGTTTGACTAAACGTTGCTAATAATATGAGTTTACAATAGAGTGCAACAGTGCCATTCACTTTTACCATAGACTTTTTGAAAAATGCGTATATTATGAGTTTAAAACCTCAATAGAGGATAATCAGTTCTGGTAACTCAGGACCATAGCGCAATTGATTTCAATCAAGAACATTATTTTAAACTTGAATAATTGGCAAAATACATTTGTAGCCTTGCCTTTTTACAAGTTTCAGTTGTTTTTTTTTATTAAAATAATTGTGCTGTGGTCTGGAGCTACCACAGAGCTGATTATCCTCTCTTGAGCTCTTAAACTCTTAAGAGAAATGGTCCCTCTTATATTTTCTATTATAAGGGGGGGCCATATGAAGCCTTCTTGCCCTGTGCTCCAGCAAACCTGTCGACAGGCCTGCGTAGAAGTAACAGAATTTAGTTAGAAATGCCTGTATTTATTTGATCCCTAGCTTCCAAGCTCTTTGGTTAAAGCTTTATTTGCAAAATATATGAATGTTCAGCTTTTTAGTTGTGATAAGTTTTCTGTAAAATCTGACTGTTAGTTGTGTTTTACACTAATATCATCACTGACCAATAACTTTGCACATGAACATAAAAAATTTGGGAAAATGACTTCACTTCTCAGAAAGACGAACACCCGAAGACCACACAATGGCAGCAGTCGGCCAGTGTTCATTCATTAAATATGGTACTTACTTGGAAAGCTGAATATTTTCTTCGTTGGTACTTGCTGTGAAAAGTTTGAGAACCGCTGTGTTGGTGTGGTTGGTGTGTTTGCTTGTGGTCGGAAAAGGCTGCTGGTGCAGAATGACTGCCACATCTCTGTCAGTCTGTCTCAGGGCAGCTGTGGCCACAGAGGGAGTTCACCACCACCGAGTGTGACTGAATAATGTGAAGCACTTTGGGCAGAAAGCGTTATAAATCAAAGCAAATCCCGACAGTAGATACTAAATACCGGTTTGGAGAAGCCGGCAGGAGCAAATCCACAGAGACTAAAGCATGTACTGCTGCGACAAGATAGAATTTAAAACTATTACCATGTTTAAGTAAGTGTGTGGTCCATGTTGAATATTTCTATGTTCTGCAGTTGTACTACTACTACTATTTACTACTACGATTACTTCTATTACCGTATTTTCCGGAGTATAAGTCGCTCCGGAGTATAAGTCACACTAGCCAAAAAATGCATAATGAAGAAGAAAAAAAATGTATATAAGTCGCACTGGACTAAAAGTCGCATTTTTTGGGGGAAATTTATTTTACAAAATCCGACACCAAGAACAGACATTTCATCTTGAAAGGCAAGTTATAGTAATAATAGAATAGAGAACAACAGGCTGAATAGGTGTGCGCTATGCTAACGTAACACATTGATGGTTATTCAGCTACATGAAGCATAAACAACGAACTGAATAGGTGTCTCGTATGTTAACGTAATATATTAACAGTTATTCACATAACTATAGCATAAAGAACATAATATAACAAGTTCACCAAACTCACCATCTCACTCCTAATCACTAAATCCTTTAAATTCTTCATCCTCAGTGTCGCTTCTGAACAACTCCGCCAACTCCGGAGGTAGACGAAGCGCCGCTTCCTCCTCTGCGTGGCTGTCGTCAGACTCAGCATCAGTTCCATTTCCAATTATTCTGCTCTTTCTCAGTTGTCTTTATAGCCTAAGTTGTTAGTGGTAATGTTTACATTTTAAATTGTCAGTGGTACAGGTGCAGCAGATGCTGGTACACAAGCCTAGAGCGCCCTCTAACCAACACCTGAAATATTTTAATATATAAGTCACACCTGAGTATACGTCGCACCCCTAGCCAGACGATGGAAAAAAGTGCGACTTATAGTCCGCAAAATATGGTACTACTTGACAAGCTATGTGGCTTTACTATGTTCTGGGGTCGTTCTATTACTACTACTATTACTGTCACATTGAGGAGCTTGTACTGTGGATTGTATAAATGAGGACCAGTCCTTTTTAGCTCTGGGTGTGTTTTCATTGGACACTTAGGAAGTGTCATAAATTACTTTTTTTTTTAATGTTTTTGTGTTCTCATTTGCTGTTCATACTTAAACTTTGTAGAAGCTAAGCTAACCTTTTGTTTTTGTTTTTGCAGGAGGTGAATGAGAACTCTCTGAAGCGATTAAACGGTTACCTGGAGAATCTGCAGCGGCCCGGAGCGCACTCAGTTCAACCCATGAAGCTCACCTTTTACGTGCGGGACACTAAAGACGGAGACGAGCAGACGCACCTCCTCACAGCAGGTACAGGAAACGATCTGCTTTTATTCATATTTAAACCAATCTTGTTCACCTCTAGAACAGCAGCACTTTTTACAACGTTTAAATGCAACGTAATGCATTATTATTAATATTCTTTAACATAGAAATTAGCGTCTGTAATTAGCATAAAAGCTAAACAATACATAATTAAAATTTCTTCTTTCTTAATTTCTGTGTTATGCAGGACAAGTAGTTACATAAATATGACGCACCACAATAGTTTGACTTTATTTGTCAATCATCATAAACCCCACTTTGATAACTTTACAACTGGAACTAATTCTGACCTGGGTCATATTAATTCAGAATCATTTTTAAAGGTACTGTAAGCAGCATGCGCTTGTACTGTTTTAAAAACAGTACTGCAGTCTAAATCAAAACAATGGTCTTTTTTCTGATTGGACGATCAGTGACGCAATTTTAGAACCAAAACAAAAAATGTAAACAAAAACACCTTGGCCATTATGTAAAACATATTTTTAATAACTCAAGTGTACCATTGTTATCAGTAAAACTAATATTTGATTTACCTCATATCTTGGGACACGTGGGTCATTTTTATGAAATATGAAAATATATACTGCCCATAGCACCTTACATTACATTTCTTAATTTCTTATGCAGGACAAGTAGTAACAGAAATGTGGCGCTCCACAATAGTTTGACTTTATATGCTTAGATTTTATTCATCAATCACCACAAATCCTACTTTAATAATTTCACTTTACAACTGGAACTGACTCAGATCTGGGTTAGATCAATTCAGAGTCATTTTTAACGAATATGCAAACAACAACCATCAACAACCATTCCTGCTCCAAAAACATCTAAATAAAATTTTTACTTTGCTCCCTTGTAGAAATTAATGGAATAGATAGAATGTTAATGTCGGTACCAGGCTGCGCGCGTAACCTTTCTAAACACGTGGCTCCTGGAAGCGTCTGTGGGGCTACATATTTCGCAAGTGGTCATAATGTTATGGCTGATTGGTGCATATTTAACCCTCTGTTCCACCATTGTTTCCAGGTTTCCGTTCGGTCAGCTTCACGCTCCACAGCAGCGACGTGTTGAGCGCGGTGGAGAACGTGCTGAAGTCCTGTAGTCTTCCTGTGGAGCACATGAAGAACCTCCCCTCAGACACACGGAAGCCCGGCGCTGACGGGACGGTCCCGTTTTACCGACCCATCAAATGGGACAAGAGCTACTACACCTTCACCGGGTTCAGGGACCCAGAGCAGGAGCTGCAGCAGGCCAGGCGGGTGGAGCCTACTCTCAGGTGAACAATACTGCTGTCAGATACACAGGGAACTAACCTACAGTCTGGAGGAGCAGACAGGAGCAACACCACAGACTAAACCATGTGCTGCTGTGACAAGTTTATATTTAAAACTAAGTAACTGTGTGCTCCATGTTGGATATTTCTAAATTCTGGGGTTCTACTACTTCTACTACTACTGCTACTACTACTATTACTACTGCTACTGCTACTGCTGCTACTACTACTATTACTACTGCTACTGCTGCTACTACTACTTCTACTGCTGCTACTACTACTACTACTATTACTACTGCTACTGCTACTACTACTATTACTACTGCTACTGCTGCTACTACTACTATTACTACTGCTACTGCTGCTACTACTACTATTACTACTACTACTACTATTACTACTGCTACTACTGCTACTACTACTATTACTACTGCTACTGCTGCTACTACTACTACTACTGCTACTGCTGCTACTACTACTATTAATACTGCTACTGCTACTTCTACTGCTGCTACTACTACTATTACTACTACTACTATTACTACTGCTACTGCTGCTACTACTACTATTACTACTGCTACTGCTGCTACTACTACTATTACTGCTACTGCTACTTCTACTGCTGCTACTAGTAGTGCTGCTACTGCTACTACTACTGCTACTGCTAGTATTACTACTACTGCTTCTACTGCTTGTACTACTGCTATCTACCACTGCTATTGCTGCTGCTACTCCTACTACTGCTATTACTACTACTGCTACTACTGCTGCTGCTACTAGTATTACTGCTACTACTACTACTACTACTGCCACATTAAGGAGCTTGTACTGGGCAGTACTAAGTTCTGGTGTTGTATAAATGAGGAACAGAAAAAAAAAAAAAAGTAATGTGTCAAAATAAATGACATTAAATTCCTTCTGTGGAGCACACACTTGTACTGAGAGGAGCTGGAGAGACTGAAGAGGTTTAAACTGTGTAATAATCAGAGGCTAAGCTTTTTTTTGGTCCTGTTTTTGTTTCTCAGTTTGTGGCTGAGGAATAATGAACCGGAGGCGACGAAGAAGCACAAAGCCAGTCTTCCTCGACGAGACGAGCTCCACAGACTCAAGACAGAGCTGTGCCACAAGTTCAGCCTGCGGGACATCAGGTACAATTCACACAAGAGTACCGAGAACTAGGGATGTAACGATGCACTGAAGTCAGGATTTGATTCGATTCACAATTTTATGTTCACAGTTACAATTTTTTATGATTTTTATTTGCAGACTGAGTTGCAGTATAATTTGCAGAGCCTATTTGTGTCTCCTTATCAAACTTAAATTGTTGTACATTTCTTATTAACAGAAATTGAATTAAAAAGTTGATATTAAAACAATGACATGTCAAAATAACAAAAATATATACCGTATTTTCCGCACTATAGGGGCCTCCGGATTATAAGGCGCTCATTAAATGGTCTATTTTCAAACTTTTTTCACATATAAAGCGCTACGGACTAAAAGGCGAAACAAAACAGTGAGATAAGTCAGTCAAACTTTATTCAACGCGTTCACCATAACTCCCAAACTTGTTCAGTTGTAACGCGTGAATAAAAAACACAATCTGAGACCGCTAAATCAAACGATAGCATATTCACAATAACTCATAACTGTTCAGTTAATGTTATAACAAAATACAACACAATACACTCACTTTTTCAGTTCATTCCTCGTCCACAAATCCCTCAAATTCTTCATCTTCATTTTCCGAGTTAAACAGTTGGGCGATTACGGCAATATTATGGTGAAGCACAGTATGTATTACTCCGCGATGCTCCTGACTATGGTAGCCGTAAATAAATTCATATATAAGGCGCTCTGGATTATAAGGCGTTGTTTTTTGAGAAGATTGAAGGCTTTTAAATGCGCCCTATAGTGCGGAAAATACAGTAAAATAATTTGTGACTTTTATTAACACCTTTCTACTCTTCTTCAAAAACAAGTACACTTTAGTAGCAAGCAATGTATAGAGAAGCAGCTTCTCATGAATCCACTCCTCAATAATCTATAATGGACCTAATATAAGTCGAGTCTTATAAAAATATCAGTGAGGAAAGACTCATCCTCAGTAAAGACACTGATCTCCATGGAAACGCTACAGGGGAGGGGCCACGATGTCTAGCCCCAAACAAGTGAGCCAGATTACACTTCATTATTGTTTGGTGGCCTATATGCTGTTTTAAAGGGACATCACGATAGATTTTTTCTCTTTTGCATCGATTTTTTTGCAGATTTTCAAAGAATCGTTACATCCCTACTGAGAACTAACCCGGGTCTACATCACTGGAAAATATAACTTCTGTGATGCTTCTGCTGAAGCCTTAACGTTCCTCAGGGTCAGTAATCTCCTCTGATCTGCTGTTTCGTCTGTTCCTGTTGTGTCCTGCAGGTGGCAGCGCAGTTGGGGCGTGTCCCACAGATGCTGTCAGCTCCAGAGTCTGAGCAGACTTTCCCAACAGAGTCCCGAGGCCCTCGTCCAGCTGCAGGGTACTGGGTTTGTAAAAAAAAAAACCACAGCGGCGTACGGTAGTTCCACGGGTGATAAAAGTTAACTCTGAGCGTCTTTGTCTCTTCAGGGCACACTGTGGTGTTCGCAGACGAGTCCGGGATGAACGCCTCGGGTCACGTGATGCTCGGGACAATGGACGTCCATCACCAGTGGCTCAAGGTAACAACGGATTACACCAGGAACAGTTAATAAAAATAGGAAATATGGTCCAGGACAATGTCGAGAGTGTGTGAGTTTGTCTAGCCTGGCCAGACAAACTCTTTTCCTGTTCTATACAAAGAAATTAGTCTGGTCCCTTCTGTTAAATTTTGTTTTCTATGGGCGGAACAATCACAGGTGGAGTAACCAATCAGAGAAACAAAGGGCAGGACGTAAGCAGCGCACCCTGACCTGTATCCAAAACAAATGGCTGACTGTTGCTTTGCCATAAAGCACAAGAAAATGGCATATAAAGTGTAACAGTGCCCGCCCCCCTCTGGTGCCGGAAGTAAATTTCTCATTCATTTTTTGCATAGATTTTTTTGAAAAATGCGTAAAAATAAGAGTTTAAAAGCTCAATGGAGGATAATCAGCTCAGGACCAGAGCACAATAATAATGATCTTAAACATGAATAATTGGCAAAATTAATTGTGCTACGGTCATGAGTTACTGCAGAGATGATTATCCTCCCTCAAGGTTTTAAACTCTTAATATACTCATAGGGGTGGATTTGTTTGAATGTGGTCATCAGCGGGACTTTACTGTGGTTAAAATGGAAACAGGACGAAGAAAATAATCTCACAGAGAACTGAACAACAACGAGGACTTCAGCAGAACCAACAGGTGACGAAGAAAAGCACTAAACGCTGTTCATCAGCTCAGAGAAGTTATTAAATTATCTCAATAGCCAGCGCTACCTTAGTTAGCTTCCGTATTCGTAAGACGTGCTGCAGATAATCAGCTGTGATTGGCCAGTTCTAAATCGACTGAAGAGAAACATTACCCTCCGAGTGAGGAACTAGTCTGTCCTCTCTCTGAGTGGGGTCTGCATGTCCTCCCTGTGCTACCCTGTGTCCTCTCTGGCTTCCTCCCACTGTCCAAAGACATGCAGGATGTGTTAGATGAAATTGTGACTCATAGGGCCAGATTTATCAAAGTTTTGCGTGCACGCTAACTGAATAAGATGCGCTAAAATTGGAGCAAACCCAGACGCAGTTGAGATTTGCGTGTCTTACAGGAGCAGAGCGAACGCAAAGCAGATTTTGCTCCTATGACCTAATGAATCTGTAAACTGAGGCGTTCTCCACAGAGTGCGCAAAATGGAAGGCGGAGAAAATGCAAATTCATTCATTTACCCCCCGCATTATTATTTATCAAGGCTCACCATGACTTTGTGTGCGAAAATAGCGTATACATTTAGCACGTTGGAGAAGGACGTGCTAATCTTTTGCACAGATTTGGCTGCTGTGATTCGTGTGAGACAAAGGAGAAGAAATGAAGAAATACGTAGGGTTAGAGTGTTTGCCACGCGTGCAGATCTATTTGCCATGACAGATGAAAAAATTATTCACCAGCACTTTCAGCTCTTCTTGGTTAAATTTTTGCTTCCGTTTATGTTCCACTTCCGCACCTTCAATGACGCAAAACAATACACGCAATGATGCCGTTTAAATAGTTCTGCCCCATCTGTTTGCACTGTCACCGGCCACGCAGTTTGTCTTAGTAATTCACGCGCAACACAACCATTAATAGCAGCCGCATATTTTCTCACTGCACTCGCAGTTTAGCACCCGTCTTAGTAAATATGGCCCTAAATCTCCCCTAGTGCATGAATGTGAGAGTGAATGGTTGTCTGTCTGTGTGTCTCTGTCAGCACTGAGACTAACTGTCCACTGTCCAGGCTGTACCCCGCCTAAGGCCCATAGTTACTGGGATAGGCTCCAGTACCGGCGATCCATAACGGGAATAAGCCAAAGTGTTCACCATATTGCACCAGTGAAAGATGTGGTCTCTGGTTTCTTATGTGTAAACCCTCCCTGTGCCCTCTCCCTGTATCCGTCCCAGCTGATGGAGCGCGTGCCCAGTTTCCGGGGGCTCCAGCAGCAGAGCGAGTGGCTGAAGGAGAGGATCAGTCAGCTGCTGGGGGGCACTCGGGTGGTGCTCCCCGACCGCCCGGGCCCAGAGCAGCCCATCGCAGAGCACTACTCCAGCCTCAACGTCTTCCACAAGAACCTGCTGTCCCGACGCCTGAGACTGCACCCCCGCAGCCTGGAGGGGCTCAGCATGATCTTAGACAAGTACTGCTGCTACTACTTCTACTAATACTACTACTACTAGGGATGGCCACTGAAACCCGGTTCTAATTTTTCCAATCCGTTAGAATCGTCTGCCTCCTCTTATCGATGCCACTTTGGGCAGTTGCGTTTGTGTGAGCAGCAGGTTTTGCTCCGAGGCCCGCCCCCGAACAGCGCCGCTACTTCTTTACTTTCACTTCGCTGCAAAAAGTTGTCTTGAAAGAGTTGCTAGAAGCGCAGAGCCTGGCGCACTCATGTCCCACTGCGAGGATACTCCAGAGCTGAGGCCAGAGTGCAGCGGTGGTGGACAAAGTACTCAAAAGCTGCACTAAAGTAAAAGTACTGTTACTTCAAAAATAATATTACTCAAGTAGAAGTGAAAGTACCCAACAAAACATTTCCTTCAGTAAAAGTAAAAAAAAAAAAGTATTGAGTGTAAAATTAACTTAAATAAAAAAGTACATTTGAATGTTTTTGCCAAATCTTCTTCTGCTTCTCTTTTTGCTCTCAAATCAACACTAAAGCTACAATTCTGTTTATTTAAAAGCATACATTTCCCAATAATTGAACGGCTGTATATTCAATACATTTGACTTCTGTCAAGTGAGGCTAGTTTATGAAGTAAAATAGGCCTATATTAGAGCACATGCATGAAAATATAAATAAGCTTCTATATTTTATTTGTTCTTTATAACTTTAACAAATCTATTTACTTTTTATTCATAGAATCATCAGGAATTGATAAAGAATTGAATTGATAAACAGAATCATCAGACGCATTGAAATTGATAAAATCTTATCAATTCTCGTCCCTAGTTACTACTACTGCTGTATTTTCCGGACTATAAGTTGCTCCGGAGTATAAGTCGCACTAGCCAAAAAATGCATAATGAAGAAGAAAAAAATGTATATAAGTCTCACAGGACTATAAGTCGCATTTTTTGGGGGAAATTTATTTTACAAAATCCGACACCAAGAACAGTCTTGAAAGACAAGTTATAGTAATAATAGAATAGAGAACAACAGCTGAATAGGTGTGTGGTTTGCTAACGTAACACATTGATGGTTATTCAGCTACATGAAGCATAAACAACGAACTGAATAGGTGTCTCGTATGTTAACGTAATATATTAACAGTTATTCACATAACTATAGCATAAAGAACATAATATAACAAGTTCACCAAACTCACCATCTCACTCCTAATCACTAAATCCTTTAAATTCTTCATCCTCGGTGTCGCTTCTAAACAACTCCACCAACTCCGGAGGTAGACGAAGCGCCGCTTCCTCCTCTGCGTGGCTGTCGTCAGACTCAGCATCAGTTCCATTTCCAATTATTCCGCTCTTTCTCAGTTGTCTTTATAGCCTAAGTTGTTAGTGGTAATGTTTACATTTTAAATTGTCAGTGGTACAGGTGCAGCAGATGCTGGTACACAAGCCTAGAGCGCCCTCTAACCAACACCTGAAATATTTTAATATATAAGTCACACCTGAGTATACGTCGCACCCCTAGCCAGACTCAGGGGCTCAGCATGATCATAGACAAGCACTGCTCCTACTGCTACTACTGAATTTAAGCACTGACCTTGTAAATGAATGTAAATGTAATGGTGTTAAAACTGCAGTATAAGTATATTGTAGTAATGACTGGCTCCTCCGTTTGTCCCGCAGTGACCGGACGGTGCCAAGCCTTCATGAGATGGGACACTTCCTGATCCCCGCGACCTGTGACCCCCCCAGACTGCAGGCCTTCCTCCAGAGCCACGCCCACGAGGCCCGGCAGAGGACGCAGCGCCGCCTACAGTCAGTCCACCTGCACTGCACTCGCTCAGTTCACCCCAGGGCCAGAGTTTAGGTTTAGATACAGCACAGGTCCTGAAGCAAGGTGAGATCCTACGGCAGCCCTGCAGGGACAAACCCAGAGGAAAGAGAAAGTGATATGATGAGGGCTCTTTAAAACAGGACTAAACCAGAACTAAAGCAGGACTAAACCATGTCTAAAGCAGGACTAAACCTGGACTAAACCATCTCTAAAGCAGGTCTAAACCAAGACAAAACTAGGACTAAACCACGTCTAAATCAGGACTAAACCATTTCTAAACCAGGACTAAACCATGTCTAAATCAGGTCTAAAGCAGGTCTAAACTAAGACTAAACCATGTCTAAAGCAGGACTAAACCATGTCTAAAGCAGGACTAAACCATGTCTAAATCAGGTCTAAAGCAGGTCTAAACTAAGACTAAACCATGTCTAAAGCAGGACTAAACCATGTCTAAATCAGGTCTAAAGCAGGTCTAAACTAAGACTAAACCATGTCTAAAGCAGGACTAAAACATTTCTAAACCAGGACTAAACCAGGACTAAACCACGTCTAAAGCAGGACTAAACCAAGACTAAACCATCGCTAAAGCAGGACTAAACCAGGACTAAACCAGGACTTAACCACGACTATAGCAGGACTAAAAAACAGGACTAAACCAGGAGTAAATCAAGTCTAAAGCAGGACTAAACCAAGACTAAACCATCGCTAAAGCAGGACTAAACCAGGACTAAACCAGAACTTAACCACAACTATAGCAGGACTAAAAAATAGGACAAAACCAGGATTACACCATGTCTAAAGCAGAACTAAACCAGGGCTAAACTGGGCTGTAGATCAAACTAAATCAGGACTTGAACCGCAGTAGACCCCTTGAGTCCCACCTGAGGAAGTCTGCATCCCACCAGAGCTGTCTGTACCTAAACCTCGCCCCACAGAGAATCATCAGGCGTCTCTTGTTTCCTGTGTTTGCAGACTGAAGGCCGAGGAGGAGGCGGCGGTGCAGCAGTGTCTCCTCAGTTTGTCCCTGAGGACGCTGACGAAGGAGCCGAGCATCAGCAGCTCCCAGATGAGCGCGTGCTGCGGCCGTCTGCTGGAGCTCAGGTCCCCTCTGCTGCAGGGCCTCCACGTCCACGTGTCCCGCTACTACTCCGTGCTGCAGGACGGCGACCTGTGCGTGCCCTGGGACTGGAAGAACTGAACCAGAATGCGGTCTAACATGGGGGGTTCATAATGGTCGTCTATTCTGCCTTTTCACCTTTAATTTAATAAGTCAGGCGTAACATTATGACCACTGACAGAAGAGGATAACACAGATTAGCTCTTCAATTCAATTCAATTCAATTCAATTCAGATTTATTTGTATGGCCCAATATCACAACAAAAGTCGCCTCAAAAGCTTCACAAACAGTTGATCAAACATAAACACACAATCAGACTTAACACACAAACAATAACTACACTAAACTAAACAGACCCAGGACACTCCTCTCCTTAGACCCTCCTTCTCGGTAAGGAAAAACTCCTAAAAAACCCAGCTACTCTTCTTCATGGCTCCTGTTAGTGAGTGGGAGATATCAGGCAGCAGGTGAACGTTTTGTCCTCAGAGCTGATGTGTAAAGCTGGGGACACATTACGCGATGTTTTCAGTCAGCTCTAGCTGCAGGGAGTCGTCAGCCCAGAAATCTGTGAGCGTGGGAGGTTTAAAGGCTCAAATCAGCGGCGCAGAGACTCCACCAGACCTCAGTCCCAGTCAGTCAAACATGTCTGAATTTGAAAGCCGCTGTTGATCACGTGACTCTGACATTTAGGGGAAAAAACTTTGTCTGAATTGTTCTTAAACATTTATAGTCTACTACAGACAGGAGTTATCACACACAGTGTCCGGCAACAAACAATTTAGAGAGCCACACAGAGCTGAGGGTTTTTAAAATAATCAAAATGAGTGGTTCTGTCATTTTTGCTATGTTTAATGTGCCCATACTGATTAGTAACTTGCAGTATAAAACAATAGACAATAGATGAATGAATGAATTTATTATTGTGTCTTGCATTCAAACATGCCCAGCCCTTTACTTGAGCTTATAAGACACCATCAACTAAACAAAAGACTAGTTACCAGACAATAGGCACAATATATATCTACACAAAAATCTACAATCCAAACAATTTCATCTAAATAAACACGACTGCCGTTTTCTCCAAGCTTTACAAACAAATGTACTCAATTTATGCACATTAAAATTAAACAAACATTTCATCTTCTCATCATCAGAGCTCCAGAACATCTCAGGATTTTGGACAAACATCCCATTTAACAAAGGGATTCTAAATTCATCATAAAAAGATGAATGATGTGTGTGAGGTAGTAGTGCTATATCTGACACTACAGCATCCAAACATAGCCTGCCTTCAACACTTTCCAGGGCATTGTACCCGTTCTTTCTTTCTCATTGAGCTCAAGTCTAAAGTCATGAAAAGCAACTCAAGTATTTTAGGAATATCTGTCTCAAGTCCTAAAAATTGTGACTCGAGTCTCTCGCCTCTGGCTCTTAGTCTTTTCAGAATCTTTAACGACTGGAAAAGTTGTGTGGCGTGTCCCCAGCTTAACTGAGACTGGCTTTTTTGTTTTGTTTTCTGGCACTTGGCGCCCTCTGCACCCTCAGTTCTTCCCCTCTGTTCTTCACCTTTTTTTCCTTCCTCAAAAATGTAACCTTTTGTTTGTATATTTATCTGTACAAAAGCAGAATAGTGGACCATTAGAAGCCTACATCGTGTTATCTTCAGTTTGACGCAGAGACAGAGCAGTGTACGTTACTGATATTTTTACAAACACTGCTATTTACTCTTTTCCTGTGATGAGCTGCACATCGAACAACAAAAGGACGAGTGTTGGCTGTGGAACCAGTAATTTATTTTATTTTTTTGGACTATTATAAGCTTGAAAAGCTATCCCAGCAATGTGTTTGGATGGTGAGACGGCGGCAGAGTGGTTAGCGCTGGTTAGCTGTGGGTTCTCTGTGGTGGGACTGTGACATGAGGGGCTTCACTGACACAGCGTTTATTCCGAATTTCAGGATATTAAGAAAGATGTTTGAATACATCTCGTCGCTTTAGAATTACAGGGTTCTATCCGAGTCGTTTTGAGATATTTAGCTTTAAAGTTTTGACCGTAAAAATAACAAAACTGATATGAGGAACACATTTCTTTAACACAGAGATTGTAAATATATCATTTCTAAATCTTTGAAACTTTCGATGTGGGACTTTTGAGTCATTCGCTAAAGTTGAGTATCCAAAATTCAGTTACAATTTTAAGGTTCTATCTTACAAAACATACAGAAATCAATAAGTTTCGTTTCTGCAGTCGACTTATTTTTATAATTTAACTATTTTTAAGACTACATCGCACATTTGAAAGTAAAATTCAAAACACTCTGACAAAATTTAATGTAGAATTTGTTGGCATGTAAGCAATAGCTCTATTTTAATGTTTAACACGTTATACTTTTTTATACTATGTTCATACTTTTCCGATGTAAAAATAAAACATAGACTACAGTTAACTTATACTCTACATTTTTTATATTTTCAGCTGTCATTCTCCAGATAAAACTAAGTAAAACTGGAAAAACACTTAATATAATGTAGATAAGGCATCCAGGAACTTTGATTTTGACAAAAATGTTAGATCGAGCCCTGTAATTCTTAAAGGACAATTTGTCAGCGACACTCCTCAGTCCCAATTCCTTCAGATTTCTCTTCTCATTTCTCTTTAGTACAGTTAGTTAGTTTAGCTTCAACAGGATCATCACCTTAAATACAAAATACGTTTCATCAGTCCAGTTCCGGTCTCCCCCAGCCCAGTCTGTGGCATTTCAGGGACGTAAAGAAGTCAGATGAAATGCAATTTGGCAAAAACTCAGATACAGGTCACATATGGGCAAAAAAAGTCAGATTTGGGCCACTTTTGCCTGCAGTCTGAACGTATTGTAAATGTCCCAAAGTGAATGAATGTGAGAGTGAACGGTTGTCCCCCGCCTAAGGCCCACAGTCGCTGGGATATTCTAAATCTCTGATACAAGGTTACCATAAGGAGACAGTGTTACGACTCGAAAACTGACATTTCTCTGACTTAACCGAGGAACAAAAGCACCTTTTTTTTTTTTTTTTTTTAGTATAAAGCACAGAGTGAAAGTCTACAGTTATTTTAGTGGTACAGGTCAGGGGGTTCTCAAACTGTGGTACGGGTCCCGCTGCTGGTACGCAGGGGTCTGTGCCATTTCAAGTCCTGGTTAGTTTGATTTAGAGAAAGTTTCTTCCTATTTCAGTCATGCTCTGGTTTGGGATTAGATTTTAATTTTACTACTGCTTAGTCCATGGTTTAGTCTTGGTTTTTGACCTGGTTCAGACCTAGTTTAGTCCTGGTTCAGACCTAGTTTAGTCCTGGTTCAGACCTAGTTTAGTCCTGGTTCAGACCTAGTTTAGTCCTGGTTCAGACCTAGTTTAGTCCTGGTTTAGACCTAGTTTAGACCTGATTTAATCCTGTATTAGTCTTGATTTAGTCCTGATTTACACCTAGTTTCGTCCTTGTTTAGTTCTGTTTAGACTTGGTTTAGTCCTTATTTAATCCTGGTTCAGGCCTGGTTTAGTTCTGGTTTAGTAATGGATTCAGACTTGGTTTAGTCCCAGTTTTGTCTTTATTCCATTATTTAAAAGCCAAATATTTTCTGAGGTGGCAATTGCTGCTAAAACGTCTGAAAGCACATGAACACTGATGTAATTAACGCTGTGTAAAATGTAAAATGTGTAAAATACTTTAATTTTTAAAGTTTGAATAAGAGAAAGATGTGTTTATTTATAATTGTGTCGGATTGAGACTCTCTCTGTCAGAACCAGAGGGAAAAACGCTGTAAAAATGTCAAATAAAAGTCTAACATTTCAGATTCTGATGGATTTTGTGAAGGTGTACAGTTACTCTCCAACAGCAGCGTAACAGAAGAAACATGAGACACTGAGACCTCCTCTGGCCTTCATTACAAAGTGTTTCTGACACAGGGACACTTTCATCGGTTTAGTCTAAGCTCGTGCACTTTATCTTTATATGGCAGCGGCAAGTCTCGCTTATGTATTTGTGTTTTCTTTTTAAATTTAATGTCAGATTTGTGCTTCTCGTGTCTATGTTTCTCTTTTTTTTTCCTGCTGTTTTGTGGTGTGAGAAGTTGGAGCCAGCACTGGAATTGGTCTCTTTCCAGTCCAAACTCATTTCAGACTTGGACAATATACGTTTCATATCACAAAAAGAAAGAGACAATGAAAAACATTCATACATTTCTATATAATCTAAGGCACCAGTGATTTCACAGACTAGAGAAGAAGCTCTGAAATGATCAAAATGAGTCCGGTGACGGTGTATGGGCTTTAGAAATGCGCAGGAGCACTTCCTGGTTTCATGTGTCTATGTAGAGCCATGAGGCCAAGCGTTTTCAGCTCTGGAGAAGGGCAGCGCCTCAACATACAGGATTACTCAAACATAAATGAATTAAAATACTACTCCAGGTCTGTTTTTGAGGAGGAGACAACATTATAACATGGTTAAAATAGAGAAAAAGTTGATTTAGCAGATATAAACAGCATCCTCATTCTATCATTATTTGCCACCTGAAGTTTCACCACTTCCTTAAATTTGCCATTTTTTCTACAAAATTAAAATTATCTGTGAGGAATCAGTGGGAACAGAGCTGTACACCATATTTTTTTGATAATTGAATGAGATGTAGAGGGCGTGGCGAGTGGTCAGTGCCTTCTGGAGTGGGCGGGTGTTTGTGGAACCAAGCGTTTTGAGGCCTCAGAAAACCAGCGCCATGAGACTACAGGATTACTCCAACACAAAACACAACTCCAGATGTGTTTTTGATGAGGGAACAACATTATAACATGGGAGAGTGTTCAGAAAAGTGGATTTTGCAGAATATAGCCACTTCATTGTCAAAGTCAAAGCCATACTGAAAGCGAACCCCGAGTAAATGTTGCTAACAATATGACAGAGACCACTTGGTGCCAGTTTTTGTTTCATGTAGTGAGGCCGAGTAATTGCAGAGATATTAAAAGGTGCTATGAGCAGTATGTATTTAAAATAGTTCTTAAAAATAACCTACATTTGAGGTAAACATGTTATAATATACATGATATAATATTAGTTTTACTGATAATAAGTTTACATTTTTTTGTTTTGGTTCTAAAACTGCATTGCTGATCGTCCAATAAGAAAAGAGAGCATTGTTTTGATTTAGACTGCAGTACCGTTTTCAAACCAGTAGAGCGCATGCTGCTTTAACCATAGACCAGGCTGTATTTTGAATGATTAGCAGCAGATTCTACCATTGTACCCGTCCCTCCATCTCCAGCTGACTTTAGGGCCTTCACAGTGTCAGGACCTCTCGAGACTGCGGCCCTTACATCGTGACGTAACCTTTTCTCCGTCCTGTATTTACAAAGCCATGAGCAGAGACAGAGAGTAGAGTAAATAAAATTTATTTCATTGTGAGGCGTCTGTTTGCCGTCAGTCCACACACACACACTGCTCTGAGTGTCCTGGAGGGTCCGGTCCAGGTTCTGGTCTTGGTTATGTCCTCTGAGTGAAATAGGGTGGGCTGGGGGGCAGAAAGGGTGACGGTCTAAAGGAGGGTCTGGTCCCAGGGGTTGGTCCTGTTATTTCCTCTGAGTGGTGAACGGGGAGGCCAGTGTGACCGTCTGAACAGGTTTTTTGCAGGAGTCCGGAGACACTCGCAGGATGGACGAGGGCAGGAGCTGGTTCCGTTTGATGATCTGCAGAGCCAGCTGGGTGTTTCCTGAGGAGAGACCAGAGAGAGGCCGCTGTGAGGACTACAAACAGGACGGATATTAAAATAAACAGATTATCAACCAAACATCTCCAGGGTTTCCACATGACCCAGACGTCCTGAGATATTAAGTACACGTTTCTCTGATAACAATGGTACAGACGATCTATCCATGACGTAAAAGGTGTAGATGTCTAGAGTTTTGGTCTGGTGTAAAATCACACATTGCTAATCATCCAATCACAAAAGCGCACTCAGCTCCATGCCCAGATTGCCTGATAAAAAAACAAAGCAGAACTCTGTAACTTTCTCTCATATCTGTCATGGCAAAGCAGCTAAATGGCTGAAAAAACTTTGTAGAGATACGAGAAGGAGAAAACAAAAGGTAAAGCTGAATGAGGGGTCACACAGGAGTCTACTGGACTTCTGCTCCGAAAAGTAGGGAGAGCTCCAGAGGAACATGAGGCAGAATCAGCAAAAGAACAAGAAAAGTTACTGAATTCCAGGCAATGTCCGACAACCATGTGACTGAAGGACCCCAGCTTCCGCAGCCATCTAGGAAACATGCAAAAATGCTTTTTGAAAAGCTGAAAATGGCAACAAAAAGATTTTGCTAATTTCTCTGGAACAGAACTTCGTGGAACAAAAATTAAAAAAGCATTTTGTAGCTCTCCCCAAGCTCTACCTGCACAGAGAGTCTGACTGAGTTTGCCTTGTCAGTTTTCCCAAAAAACTCTTTACCTTTTCTGTCACATTTGTTTCCATTTTATAAGCAAAACAAATGGCTATATTATATTAATTTCTTTCATAAAACTTAAGAAAACTGGTCCTACATATTAGTAAAAAAATGATCAGCAGTGTTTATCGGCTGCTCTGATTTTTAAATATTGTATCAGCATCGGCCTTAGAAAACATGGTCGACCTTTACTAATTAGTGCACACAATCAAAATACACAAGGTAGTGCTGTCTACCACACTACGCTGCTTGCTTTTGCCAAACTGCTGCCACATCTAAACAAGGACATTACAGAGATAAAGGAACTCCTTTCTCTGTGAGTATTCGTGTTTTTATCGTCCGCAGAGTCTCCACAGTCAGTATTTAAGCTGCTCTGGGCGCTAGCAGCAGCATTAGAGCCACAACAACAGGAAACAGGGCGGCGCTAAATGACTTCCTACTATCACAATAACACTGTGAAACAAAGAAAAGTCAGTGTAAAAGTCTGACCGTTCTGCAGCTCGAGGTAGACTCCCAGCAGGATGGCTTCAGGAGGAATCTCTTTAGTGTTCACCATCGACGCCGCCTGAACAAAGAAAAAACTTAAGTATTTTGTTATGGACTTCAAGGCATTATTCATTCTGCGTTCTTATCATTTTCATGCTTTTACTTCCACTTGAGAGTCATTATTTTGCAGTAACAGTACTTTTCCTTGAGTACCTGGTGCAGACACTTGCGGGCCTTGTCGTACTCGCTCCGGAGACAGTAGGCGCTGCCCAGGTTGAAGAGCATCATGGCCCGGGCTGAGGTCACTGAACTGGGGTAACACAGCGGCGTCTGCTTCCCTGCTGGAGGAGAACGCAGCTTCACTTTACACTCGACACAACATGGAAGGGTCTTATATTTTCTACTTTCAAAACTACATCCTATTCCTACACAACGATCAGGCAAAACATTATGACCACCGACAGAAGTGAGTAACACAGATTATCTCTTCATCCTGGCTCCTGTTAGTGTGGGATTTATCAGGCAGCAGGTGAACATTTTGTCCTCAGAGTTGATTTGTTAGACACAGAAAAAAAGGTCTAACAGTCAAAAGTGGGACTAATGCAAAACTTAATAAACTGGGTCTTAACCAGGACTAAACTAGGACAAAATTAGGACTAATCCAAGACAAAACAAGGTCTAAACCAGGACTAAATGTAGGATTAAACCAGGTCCACACCAAGTCTACACCATGACTAAACCAGGTCTAAATGTGGGACTAAGCCAAGACTAAACTAGAAGTAAAACCAGGTATAAACCAGGACAAGACCAGGTCTAAACCAGGACAAAATTTTGAACTAAAATTGGGACTATACCAGGTCTAAATTTAGGACTAAACCAGGTCTAAACCAAGTCTAAACCAGGTCTAAACCTATAGAAAACCAGATCTAAACCTATAGAAAACCAGATCTAAACTAGGACTAAATTTCACACTAAATTTTGGCCTAAACCATGTCTAAATTTGGGACTAAATGAAGACTAATCCAGAAGTAAAACCAGGTATAAACCAGGACTAGATCAGAATAAAGCCAGGTCTAAAGTTAGGACTAAACTAGGTCTACATTTGGGACTTAAATTGGGACTATACCAGGCCTAAACCAGAGCTAAACCAGTTAAAAAAAAAAAAGGATTAAACCAGATTTAAACCAGGTCTGGAGCATTAGGCAGGTGGTCATAATGTTATGCATGATTGGAGTATACAGTTATGTCTTGTCCAACAGCGGCTAAATCTTGGCCCCAACTGGCTTAAGGAGAATCAGGTGAAACTAGTTTGCTATGTTCACACAAAGACAGAACCACTATGGGTGTGTTCACAGTTGCAGGTCTGCAGGACTCGGTGTGCTTTGGAGCAAAAGTCCGCACCTGTGCTGATGTCGTTGGTCTGGTTCGAGTTCACATTGAGCTCTGTCAAACTGAACTGAACTGACTGAGAGAGCAGTAACAAACCTTGCCTGTAGAGGGCAGCGCGTCAGTATTTACTCAAAGAAACTTGGGAAGAAGAAATCCTCCTCATCTATTGGTCAAAAGTCCGCTCCATCAGCTGAATATATAACAATAATATCACACAACGCACTTTAATTAATATTTAATTAAGTATTACGTTTAGAGCAGCGATCTCGGCTGAACACAGCTGTGGATTCTCTCTGTGATTAATATGAAATCTGTGTTGTTTCAGCAGTGTTTTTACATTTGTTTGCTAAAGTAAGCAACCTATTAAATACATTTTATTTACATTATATTTGTTTTTTTCTTATAGTCACATTAGATGTGCAAATGTTTTTCTGCCCTTGGTAAACAGTGCTGTAGTCCTCTCCCTGGCGTTAGTCCGTGGTTAGGTCCACGTTGCGTTCACACTTCACCAGAACCAGACCAGGAGTGCACCAGAGCTCAAAGCGCACCGCACTGAGACCTCTGATTTCAGGAGGACCAGAGTTCACCTGTTTGGTGCGCACCTGAGTCTGATTGTGAGTTCACAGCTGCTCAAACAAACCGGACTTTGCCAGGAAACCCACCAGGGTTCGATTAAAGAGAACCAAACACGACAAGAGTGAACACACCCTAAGACTCAGTTATGTGAAGGTTTAAAAGAACAAATTGTGAAAACTCACAGGATTCGACGGGTTCGTCTCCTTTGTCTGAGCCTGTTCACAACAAAGACACTCGTTAGAAACACGTCTCCAGAGCAGAGTGGACACAAACATCTGTGGTCAGTGAGCTCTGTAATGTTTACATCAATGTGACATCTGTAATATCAGCACTAAACACAGAAAAGGTTTACTTCATCTGCAGAAATACAAGGCTCTGGTCTCAACAATCAAAAGGCAGACTAAATCAAAACTGTGGTCTTAACCAGGACTAAATCAGGACAAAAGTTAGAACTATATTTAGGACTAAACAAGGTCGAAAATAGGTCTAAATTTGGGACTGAACCAAGACTAAACCAGAAGTAAAACCAGGTATAAACCAGGACTAGACCAGAAATAAGCCAGGTCTAAATTTAGGACTAAACCAGGCAGGGGCGGACTGGGACTGAAAAACAGCCCTGGAGTCTGGCCAGGGTTTTGTCCCTGTTTAGACCTGGTTTAGCTATAGTTTTGGACAGCGTATACCTATTTTAGTTAGGGTTTAGTCTTGGTTAGACCTGGTTGTGTCATGTTTTAGATATAGTTTAGTCCTGGATTACACTATGACTTATTATTGGAGGGCTTGGGAACATCCCTGGATTTAATTCACATTAGATATAGTTGCAAGGTTATAGTAGTAGGTTTAAAAGCTGTCATCTGGACTGGGTTTTACAGTTGAAGACGTTTCACCTTTTATCCAAGAGGCTTTCTCAATTCTGAAATTTGACTGTAAGAGAGCTCTCTTTAAAACCAAGTCCAGATGACAGCTTTTAAACCTACTAATGCAATGGAATCAGCCTGGATGAATGAGTCTTCACAGCCATATTATATATAATATTATTCTTATTATTCATATTGTTACTGTTATGATAGTGTTTTAGAGCTATGTATAGGAAGTGGAATAAATATGTCATAGCCTAAATAGCTATGGAAGCCCTGTGTTTCATACAGTAAGCTATACTCACCACTTGCTCTGTACACGGCTCTAACTGAGGTAAAACTTCATCTAGTTCTGTGGGTCCCTGAGCCTGAGCAGCGCTGGGCCCCCACCACCGCACTCTCAGCCTCTTCATTCTCATGTTGTGCTGTACTGGTGGATGTGGCTTTAGCACTGCTGCTGTCAAACAGTTCTGTTATATTTTTACACTTGAACGCCTCACATGCAAGCGACTTAAGCTTCTTTTCCCTGACTTCCTCTGCTCCGCCTTTCTCCTTTCGTTTTATTAACTGTTTTTTATCCATGACGTAAACGCACGGCAGCCTCTGCTCACGCGCCACCGCCGTCTTCACGGCCGCCTGTCGGCCGCTTCTTGCAGGTTTGTTCGAGTGCCTGCTGCAATGAGTGACTGCCATGGATGTATCCATGGTGGCTGCAGCTGTTCTGCTTTCTTCTTCTACTCTGCTGTTGCGCATCTGCGCGGCTGCGCCCTCTCTGGCCTGGTTGTGTATGTGTTTATGGAGTCTATGTAAAACGGCCCACCGGCCGTCTCAGCGACCGGCCGCTCTGTGATCCTCCAGAATGCACAGATGGCCAGTCCGCCCCTGAAACCAGGTCTAAACCAGTAGTAAAACAGGATTAACCAGATCTAAACTAGGACTAAATTTAGAACTAAACTAGGTCTAAACCAAGTCTAAACCATGTGTAATACAGAACTAAACCAGCTCTAAATCTGGGACTAAACCAAAACTAAACCAGATGTAAACCAGGTATAAACCAGGACTAAAACAGGATCAAAGCAGATCTAAACTAGGACTAAATGTAGGACTAATTAAGCTAAAACCAGGTCTAAACCAAGTCTAAATTTGGGACTAAAAAAAACATGCCTAAAGCAGGTTTGCACTAGAACTAAATCAGGCCTAAACCAAAACGAAGCTAAGTCTAATCCAGGTGTAAACCAAGACTAATCCAGGACATAATTTAGGACTTAATCTGGACTAAATCCTTTAATTGAAGTTTTTTATTTGGCTGTAAACCCTGTCAGAGTGAGGACCAGAACTTTACTGTGATCAATTCAGTTTAATGCTGCTGTGTTTCCTGATATTACGAGGACGATACATTTATACTGCGCAGATCTAAATCCTGCTCTGGTGTGGGAGGACGGTGCAGACCTTGGTCCTGGTCGCTGGTGCACACGCCCATCGACACGTCGCTCACGTTCTCTGCATTCAGATGAGTGATGGCGTCTGAGATTCTGTCCAATGAGATGAGAGCCTCGGCCGCATACAGGTGACCCAAGAACCTGAAGGAGGGAGGTATGGCTTTAAACAAAGGTAATGCACAGAGCTACAGATCCACATAACAGACCTGGGACAGGACAGGTCTGACTGATGCACAGAACCATCTGAGGGGCTCCTATTGAACGCATTTATAAAGAGGCGGCAATTCAGAAGACAGTGACTGGATTAAAGTTTAGATTTTTTTGCCCGACTGGTACTATTCTTGGGCCGGGTCAGGCTGGATCTCGATCATGTCCCCTATTTATTTTGAGCTGAGGCTAGTTAGTGGCTACAGGCTGAAATACAGGAGGGTTATTACTAATCTGCAGCACAGCCAGTAAAGCCCAAAACTCTTTAGTGAAAGAAGGGAACAGAGCTAACCCCTGGAGGACAAATGCCTTCAGCCGTAGAGAAAAGCACGGCTCTCTCCTGTGTCCGCAGCACATACTCTGTCAATCAAAAAACTGTCGTCCTACATGAAGACGTTAGTTAATGCATGCGCAGGATCGGACTGGGGCTAGACTTGGCTGAAGCACCAGCTGGTGACAGGCTTTTACTGTCGCCATGTTGTTTACAAGTATCGCTAAAAGCGCTCGTTGATGTCAGTGAACTTAAAGCCCACCCACTACCGACAGAACTGCCACATCATTGGTTAAACCACCAGACTCCACACAGATGGGCTTGTGCTGGAAAAGATGGATTTTTGTGAGTAAGTGAAAATCCAAACATCGTGAGAGCAAACTAGTTTTTTTATTCTGTTTGTCACATGCTGTCATTGTCAGCATGTGACAAATGATATCTAATTGTCAACTTAAGATTTTGGCAAAAGAAATTTAAGACCTTTTTAAGACTTTTTAATACCATTTAAGATTGAAGTTTAATGCCAGCATCGTCAATAACAGAATAATGTGTATAAAATGTTCCGTACTAATTTAAGGGTAAAACCCTTATATTAGTACCCTAACCCTTTTAAAGCTGAATACAGATGAAATAACTCCAATGATGCCACAAAAAAGAAAAAAGAAAAAAAAAAGTATTTTAATTTTCAAGTACATTGTAGATACGTTTATCGTGGCGTCAGTAATTATGTATATACTTAAAATAACATATTTGGCAAATTTAAGGATGAACAAAATTCAATACCTACTCATTAGATTTAATACTTTTAAGGCCTTGATTCTGACATCATCAAATTTAATACCTTTTTAATACTTTTAAGACCTTGGGGCTACCCTGGATATTTTTGTGATGGACAGTAATATACCACTTGTCAGCATTAACCTTGCCCACCAATTTCTGACCAATAACACAAAAGCTGTTAGACCCCACACAAGACAAATGTTCTGAACTCTCACTCCAGGGCAAACATGACAGGGTTTGGGCAGCTCGTTGATTTTACAGCTTGGGAGAGATAATAAATGTCTCTGATCTTGCAGAGTATGTGCAAGCCATGGCTACACAATGGATGACTAAAAACTGACATTTTGTGTTCTACCTGAACTGGGCAGTATGTTAGGGCATGGGCCGCTGCTGATTGGTTTGACTGCATTGCTGTCTGTGTCAAGGCTTTGTCTTTGCTGATTGGCTGAGAAAAGTTATGCTCTCGCCTTTCAGGGTTGAACTGCAGTGTTATTTTGGATGTCAGCTTAAGAGACCATTTATAGTCACTTGCCCGATAAAGGGTTAAGGTTTTTATTTTTAAGTGTTTAAGTGATTTCTTGTTGACTTTCTCTTTTTGTCTTGTGAGTGGTGGCCCCATGTAAACCAAAAACATGACCAAAGTCTTGACCCAGATGTTGCCCTGGTCCTCTGTGGGACTTACTTGAGTGATCCTGAGACTTTGGGCTGGTGCAGCAGTTTCTCGGCATGGTTCAGAGCCATGAGGTTGTCTCCTAACGCCAGCGCCACGTACACACTGCAGGCCAGGATCGAACACCTGCAGCAGAAGCAGAGGTCACACAGAGGTCATACAGAGGTCACACAGAGGTCACACAGAGGTCACACAGATAGGAAGTGAAGCTTTACCTGAGGTTCTCCACTTCCTGTTTCCTCAGAGGAGACGACGGCGCTGCGGACAGGAACTTGTCTGCCTCTGGACCTTTACCACTGAAACTCACACAGACCAACATCAGAGCCAGGTTCATACCTGGTTTAGTCCTGGTCTGGTCGGGGGGTCAATTCGAAGTTTAAACCACTGTTTAGTCCTGGCTTAGTCCAGGTTTAGTTCACGTTTAGCCCTGGCTTTGTATAGGTTTAGTACAGGTTTAGCCCTGGCTTAGTCCAGTTTTAGTCCTGGTTTAGTCTAAGTTTGGTCAATGTTTAGTCAGGTTTTAGTTGTGGCTAAGTCCTGGCTTAGCCCAGTTTTAATTTTGGTTTAGTCCAGTTTTAGTCCTGCCTTAGTCTAATGTTGGTCCAGTTTCAATTCTGGTTTAGTCCAGTTTTAGTCCTGGCTTAGTCTACATTTGGTCTATGTTTAGTCAGGTTTTAGTTGTGGCTTAGTCCTGGTTTGGTCCAGTTTTAGTCCAGCCATAGTATAGGTTTAGTCCAGTTCTAGTCCTGGCTTAATATAGGTTTAGTCCAGTTTTAGTGGAGTTCTAATCCTGGCATAGTATAGGTTTAGTCCAGTTGTAGTCCTGGCTTAGACCTGGTTAAGTCCTGTGTTCCTTGTTATTTTGGTGTTAAAGACAGAGTGTGTTGGGACTTGAGACCTGCATGCGTCGCTGTTCTCGCTGCCGCTCTCCGTGCTCCCGGACTGACTCGAGCTCTTGGACCCGTTCTCCGTCTTGGTGTCCTGCTGTTGATGTTCGGGAAGCAACAATAAAGCATTTCTGAGACAAATGGCTGCGAACTCCATACTGGCCACAGGAATCGCTGCCGACTGCCCCTCGCTGCAGAGACAGAAAAAAACAAAACCCTCAATATTCTGCTTTTGTTCATATTTTTAAACAAATCTTGGTCTCCTCTTGAACAGCAGCACATTTTACAGCCTTTAAAAACATTATATGACTAAAAGAAAACATTTTTATTAAGAATTCTACTGGTGCCATAAAGAAACAGGTGAAGAAGCCAGCAGAGGGCGCTCTTTAGAACAGAAACTGAGATAAAAAAGCTGTTTACTTCCTTAAACTTTTTATATGCCATTTTACTACAAAAAGAGAAATATCTGTATTATCTGTGTTTTAAATGTTTTTCAGATGGTTTTATTTTTCTTGTGCTTTCATTTGTTATAATTTTACCCTATTAGAATATTTATTTACTTGGAAGGACCAGAGCTTGCGCATTATTTTATAGTTTTTTCTCTCTGGTTACATAATATTAAATTTGTTACAGTAAAAAGTTCAAATAGTTTATTTTACAGGTCATATATTCTGCTTTTTTCAGGATTTTTCAAATACTTTTGGAAACCTTTCCATTAATATTACAGGTTTTATAAGCTAAAATAATGTATATGTATGAAAAATGCAGGTGTCTGTCGCCCCCTGCTGGCAACAATGTGGAATGGACAGAACAAAATGCCTATTAACCATGGCTGTTAGCAACATGATGCTAACAGATAGATAAATGAGCTGCCGTCATAGTGACGGAGGTTTAAGGCTGAAATGATCAGAATGAGTCCGGTGACGGTGTATGGGCATTAGAAACGCGCAGGAGCACTTCCTGGTTTCATGTGTCTACGTACAGCTGTGAGACTAAGCGTTTTCAGCTCTGGAGAAGGGCAGTGCCTCAGCATACAGGATTACTCAAACATGTGTGAATGAAACAAAATATTACTCCAGGTCTGTTTTTGAGGAGGAGACCACATTATAACATGGTTAAAAGCTCAAAAGAGTCAATTTAGCAGAATAGAGGGCCTTTAAGCGAGTTGGCCAGATGGATGTCTACTCCAGTCGCAGTATGTGGCTGGTTGTGACAGGAAGGGCATTTGGCATAAAAACTTGCCAATTCTGTGTAACTGGTTTGCTATGGAAGCCCCGTAAATGCTTGAAATATTTCACTCTGTGTGTATTTCATGTATAAAATAGAGAGTTTTTATTTGATGTAAAAAGACACTGAAAAACATGAATATATATTCAGACAGATGGACTAAGAACCAGACCTGTATGTGGAGTTCTGGGTGGACTGAGAGGCCAGGATGATCTTCCGGTGGTAGCCCTGTCCCACTATGGACTGGACTATACCTTTTTTACAGGGCAGGCCTTTACTCTCCTGCTCTGCGCCCTGGAACACAAGAACAACATGAGCACAGGCGTCTGGTTTTAGGGCTTCTCCTTTACCTGACTAGCCATTAAATTTATTGTACAAAATGAGATATACAGTAGTGGTATACAGTATACAGTGGTTCTCAAACTGTGGTGGCTTCTTCTGGTGGTCCTCAGGAGACTTGTGCAAGTCCTAGTTTAGTTTTTTATTCCAGTTTCAGTCTTGCTCTGGTTAGGACTTCAATTTAAAATTTGTTTGTTCCTGGTTTAGTCCTGGTTTTGTCTCAGATTATTCTTTGTTTTTACTTCATTTAGTCCTGGTTTTGTCCTGGTTTAATCTTTTTTTTTTTAAGTTCTGGTTTATTCATTGTTTAGTTCTTGGTTTAGTCCTGGTTTAGTGTCATTTTAGTCCTGGTTTTGTCTCAGGTTAGTCTTTGTTTTTACTTCTTTCAGTCCTGGTTTAATCTTTTTTTTTTTTTTTTTATGGTGTTCATGTGCGTACCCCTTTGTTGGCGGAGATGCAGCACTCAGCAAGCCTCAGCCAGAGCCGTGGGTTGGAGTGATAGACCTGCACAGCCTCCATCAGACACTCGAATGCCGCCAGGGGCCGACCGATGTGCAACAGCTGGATCCCACAGTTATACAGCAGCTCGTACCTTTTGTTCGAGAGCAGCGCACACATGGGGATCCCCGCAAACTTCTTAGCTGCAGGCAACAGAAGATGTCAAACGTTAAAAGTATCTGCCTACAGCACTGTGTTTTAGTGAGGGGTTATTGATTATTATTCTGATGTGGATCCAGATCACGGTTTAGATCCAGGAATGTTTAAAGGGATTCTGTTCCATTTGAGTTACAGACCCAAGATACTAACTTCAACTCACTGAAAGAACTAATGATTAGTTTTGGTGGATTCTTTACCAGCGTAAGATATGACGGCTTTGTGGCTCAATGGAATGAGCATTAACCCCTGAACTAGAAGATCTGCGAGTCAAAGTCCTGGTCTGGGCACTACTTCTGTACCATAATCCAAAAAGGTTAATTTGGTCTTCTACTAATATTAATACAAGGATTAAGTATAAACAGAGCAATATTTTGACCAGACACGCCACAGTAACATCATGTGACAGTTTTGTGGTAGACAGTAATTTTGTGTTCATGTACATTGATGCGACCCATGTAAGACTTTAGCACAGAACTGGATTTCTATTGTACTTTGAGGGTTCACAAAAACTGGTTCATCCTAAGGACAAAATTCCCAGTAACAAACTTGTTGTGTCCTCCATCCACTGCAGTGAGGACTGCAATGAACAGTACATTGGAGAAACCAAACAACCTCTGCACCAGAGGTTATACCAACACCATAGAGCCAACTCCAGAGGACAAAAGTCCTCCACTTGAAGGACACAAACCACTCCTTTGAGGACAGTGAGGACAGAGTCTTAGCCAGTGAGAATGGATGAGGATGGTTTGGGTGAAAGAAGGAATCTTTGTCAAAAAGATAACAGTCTCCTGAAACCCAAACAAAACAAAACAGTTTCACCCAGGTCATTAACATCAACATCAACAAGTAGCTGACGAGGCTGGGGAGGGTTAACGACTGTCCTCCTCATTCCAGCAGAAGACAAAGGACTCTTAACAACCCAAAACCACTGAGGTTCTTTTAAGTCTTCTGAACCAATAGAATTTAGAAAAGCTCCTCCTTCCTAGGAGCATATAAACCAGCTCTCATCAGTTTCATTTCAGAATTGAGAAAGCTTCTTGAATAAAAGGTGAAACATCAAGTCCAGATGACTTCTTTTTAAACCTTTTGTTGTGACTTAATTAGCTTGGATGAGTGTCTTCACAGACACGTTATTGTTCATGTTTGACTGTGTGTTAATGTTTGTGAAGCCCTTTGGGGTGACAACTGTTGTGATATCTAAATAAAATTGAACTGAAGAGCCATCATTAAATGCAGCCGTTTCACACAGGATGACACTCGAGTGTGTGTGTTTATGTGCTTGCGTGTGTGTGTGTGTGTCTTACCTGGCCCGCTGCCTCCATCGCCCAGCTGTGCACACGTGTGGTCGTTCTCTTGCAGCGCCTTCTTGAAGTAGAAAATCCCCAGGTTATGTTTGCCCATTGCAAAGTGAATGCAGCCCAAATTGTTCCAGAACATACATCGAACACATTCTCCTGGACGAGACAAGGCGGACAGTTTAAAAACACACAGATAGGCAGCAGCTCAGAGCCAGCCGGCTCCACACATGGGACATGAGGCTGTGTCCCCCCCCTAGTGTCTGCACAGGGCACTACATTAGGAGAATGGAGATCACTGAGGGGGTAGGGATGCAGCCTCTTACACTTTAGTGAACAGTCACCTGTCTTGAGTGGTCCCGGGTGCTCTGCAATGTTGGAACTGTTGAGGAGTTTTACTGCTTTTCTGTAGTTTCCTCTTAAATATTCAAAGTTACTTTTGAGGAAGAGAGAGGGCGCAGACTGGAGGACACAAAAAAGAGAGGTCAGAAACAGAGACAATGCTATTTATTTATGCACTAGAGATATGGGTTTTTCTATGGCCGATACTGATTTTTAAAATTCAGAGCAGCCGATGGCCAAGAAACACACATTTTTTGGACCCATATCTAGGGCTGATTTTCTTAATTGAATTAACTGAAGTTACATTACATGCACCTTTCTACTTGTGAACTGGATCAAATTCTGCAGCCTTGCAGCAAAAGTGTTTGAACATAATCTACATATCCTGGTATTTATATTTCCTCCTAAAAATACATTTTAATGTTAATTAACAGCCTCACATGCGCAGCCTTTGAAAGAAAGAATCCAAGCCTTACTGTCACTTCAAGTCATTAATATCAACATGTGAATGTGCATTATGAACAAAATACATATTAATCACATTGTCCAATTCTGACACATTTGTTTCAGTTTTATAAGCTTTACTAAAACAAACAGCTATATTAAATTTAATTTCTACTGACTGTGGTTAAAATGTTGTCTTAAAAAAACATATACTGCAGTGAAACAGGGCTGCATGCATTAGATACAAACACTAATGTGAAAACAAAAATCACAACAAAATAATAGTTTTCTCTGTATAAGATGGCAAGCTTATAGTATGAGTCCATGTGTCAACTAAAATTTGGTCCAAGAACAATATAGTGCTCTTCTCTGTATGCTAATCTATGGTAGACTAAAGGTAGTAAGGGGTTAAAGATGACTTTTTTGAGAAAACTGATAAGGCCCTCTCAATCAAACTTTCTGTGCAAGTAGAGCTTGGGGAGAGCTACAAAATGCATTTTTAATTTATGTCTCCTATGAACTTCAGTGTAAGATGCCTAAACTGCTACAAAATGGTTGTAGTATTTTGTATTTTAGTATCTTAAAGCCAAACCTCACAGACCCGGGTTGTTCCGATGGCTTCTAATGAATAGATTAATAAATATGTGACGCAGTGATCATATTCTCCCTCACCTGCCCCTCTATTTAATCAGCCAAAGACAGGACTGCAGAGTCCTTCAGTCACATGGTCGAACAGACATGTGCCTGGCCAAAACTTAGTCTCGAAGTGCAGGAATCGGCCAATGGCCAATTGTCTAAAAAAGGCAAACGATTGCCCAATATATCGATCGACCTCTATATTACACTGAATAATTACACAGCATTATATAATAACTTAAGTGTATAAAAATACTTGCGTTCATGTAAAAGCGTGTCTGTGACAGATTACGATGTTTTTCAGGTCTAAAAACGTGTTTTCACTCACATTTCCTGCTGTGTTCATGACGGACTTGATTTCCCGTTTACAGGCTTTAGAGGACTTCATCTGGATGTACGCCCTGACTTTGTACTGAAACACACACATCAGTTAAGAACAGGAGCCACTGCCGCTGACAAACACGTATGCAAGAGACACTCACCTGGTGCATCTTCGACTTGGCCGCCTCCATCATCGCAGTGAACTCTGCCTTCTGATTGGCTGCTTCTTTATTTGAATTATTGTTCTGAAATAAACAAAATATTTATTATTCAATACCAAGTTTCAATCCCTAATGGGACCTTTAATGTTCCTTTGTATAAATCAAATAAATGACACAGAATAAATTATACAAACTACTGGTTTTAACTTACAGCTAAGAATTTTGCACCACAAATTGGTCTTTTATTCAATATTACTGTGTTTTATGATTGTAGAAGATAATTTAGCTCACCATAGGTATTAGAAAAAGTATTGCTCATGTACCATTATCGAAAACCAGGTACTGTTTGGGCACTGGTATTGCAAAGTATTGAAAAAACTGTACCTAGCTCTGGCAGCCGAACAACAAGTGTTTTAAAGTGCTTCTTGGTGATAAAACTACAAAAAACACAACATTTACACTTTTTGTTATTTCACTTCTCTGTCTTGACAATAAGCCTCATCTTTCAGCACAGAATGTATTTCATCATTAAATACCTCAGATAGCGATTAATCGATTATTAAATTAGTTGGCCATCATTTTAATCCGATTAGCTGCTGCAGCTCTAATTACAACGCAGCTGGATTAATTTCATTGTATGCAGTTGAAAGATCCCATATTATGCTTCTTTTTTTCAGTACGGCTGCAGCAGATGTCACAAAGCTGTCATAGCCTTTGTGTTTTTAGCCAGCGTCTTTCTCTAATTAATAAATTGTTGTCACAGTTAATTTTACTTTTTATGAGCATTTTATTTTATTTTTAGTCAACATCCTAATCTTCTTGTCGTCATACCTCCTTGCCATTCTTGCCTCCCCCCTGGACGCTCAGTTTGTCCAACACGGTGAGCAGATGAAGCGCCTTCTCGGGTTGAAACGTGAGCAGGTACAAATCCACCAACAGGAAGCAGACGGCCTGAGCGAACTTCTCTTCTAGGCCAAACAACACAGTTACTCCAGGCCACACGGTTACACATCGTAATATTAGTGTTTAGGTTTCAGTGCTTTTTTTGGTGCTTGTGTCTTTACAGCCGTTTTAGAAATTAAGGTCTATTTGAGTATTGAGCAACCCATAAAACTAAGTGTCTTTACAGTTGAATACAGTTGATGGTCTGGTGTAAAAATTAAATAAAATAAGATGCCACAATACACGCGGCACTGATGAGTCCACACACCACCTGACCTACCAAACGGCTCCAGGAACTGGTAGAGCCTCTCTCCGATGGCGATGGCCTCGAAGTACTGCCTCATGTGGTACAGGACGATGGCCTGGTTATAGTACAGCATACAGTTTTCTACATCGTCCAGTCCGTCCACATCCTCCGCCGACGTGTGAATCTAAACAGAGGGGTGAAGGGAGGATTTAACTCAAAACCACACAATACATCAGAAACCTGACAAATAATGTGCTTTTTTTTTTACTTTCCCAATAACACAAACCCCAAAATACTCTATTGATTGCCTAAAGAGACAGTCCGTATTTTGTAAAGGGGACTCTACTGCATGAGATGCTCAGTAACCTTTACCCAACATCAGGTAAGGTGGGCACACACAGCTTGGAGAAGCAGACAGGAGCAATGACACAGGATTTGTTATTTATGTCTGCTACACATTTAGAACAACTAACATCAGCTTCTCCATCAGCTCATCAGCTTCCAAAACTGGTTTCATGTGTGTTCCACTGAACACAAGCCCTCCTTGTGACCAGTGATATTCCTCATTCAGCAGCTTTTTCGCACAGCACACACACTGCTGTACAAAACAAGTAAGGCTGGAGGTGAGGGTAACATGTTTGAAATTATCTTTTATTGCGATTAAAAGATAGCCACAGCCCCCATCTTCAGTGGAATATAAACAACATTGGCAACGATGTGTGAAAACTCAGTACATAATACGGTCTCAGTCCAAATGCCAAGTGTTCAGTGCCCTGGCAGCAAAGGTTTTATTTAACTGTAACATGATCTGAGCTGCTCCATCTGTTGTTCATAAACATTACCAGTGGCCCCACCTTCGCTCTTTCTGCTCGTCCTCACGTCTCGAGAAGCCAGGTAAGTCCACACATGAGCCGCGCATGTTGTGTTCAGCCAGGTCTCGTTGAAACACATGAGACTAGCCTCCCAGTACAATCACTGGTGTCTGTGGATCTTCACACTTGTTAGATTGCGAGTTGATATTTCCCATGATGCCAGATGAGAGAAAAGGTTTGTAACTCCAGAGCTTAGCCTTTACCTTAGCCCCGGCTCGACAGCCACGATACGGCAGTTTCAGGTCCTCTGGTATAGGATGTCTGATCCTTTATTTGGACCGTTTCAGCCCTAAAAGGTCCTCCCTTGTGTACACCAGTGGTTCTCAACCATTTTTGTCTCATGGTCTATTTGTCGTACCCCCTCACTCATCTGTGTTTATTATTCAGTCATATAAAACATCAGCATTTATTAATGTTTATTATTTTATATTATTTACTTTAGATACACATTCTTCTGCATTTTTTTCTTCTATACTCAAATTCAAGATGAAAAAATAAAATAAGTTTGCCTGCCTTTAAAATATAAAATAAAAATATAACAATATAAACTCCTATTACATTTACTCATTTCATTATACATTTTATGTTCAGAATAAAAAATAAGATAAAATAAGTAGCACTAATAATAGTACCACTAATAATAACAAGCAGCAAACTAGAAAAAAACATGTGAACAATCCTCTTTGAAATAAGTTATTAAACCTAAAAATATGTAACAAAATATAATATAAATATAAATCATGTTCTTTAGCAGTTTTAGCACTCAATGAGACACTCAGGCCTTGAAATTTATAGTTATGAAATAATTCCAAGTACCCTCTGCAAAGTGCTTGCGTGCTGCCGAGGGTCCCGTGCCCCTGGTTGGGAAACAATGGTGTACACGACTCTATTTAATGACCTAATAGTCAAAGTGCGAGCAAAATCACATCTGAAAACCGCAAACACAGATGAGCTATACAAACTTGCTGCCACTGCAAGCTCCTCAATTTGGCTCTGAACCAAAATATGGGACATTTCTCTGCAGCAGATGTTGTGGAAATGTTCATATTTAGCCTCTGTGGGGTTGCTCCTGTCTGCTTCTCCAAACTGTTTGTGTGAACTGACAACTACTATAACAATATACCTTTAAATTGAGTATAACTGAAATAATATTTGTGATATTCCAATTATTTCAACTAATATAAAAAAAATAAATGGGTCAAAAGCCAGTGTACTACTTATTTTGCTGTTCCCAAGCACGGATAAATGGAACGCGTTGCCTAAGAAAGGCATCTGGCGTAAAAAACCTATGCCAAATCATTATGTGTGAATTACTGCACATTAGGAGGCAGATGATGAGCTGTGGCGACCCCAGAAGAGAAAAGCAAAAAGCAGACGTTTACCTGGTTCTTGAGCATCAGCAGCGTCTGTTTGAGTGTCCCAGTCGTGGTCTGACCACTTTTATAAAACTCCACCACGGCTCGGTTCATGGGGATCTTGTAGTCCTCTTTGTTCAGCTCCTGCAGCGTGTCCAGCTGTTTCAGAGAATCCTCGTATTTCCCGGCCTACCACAAATGCACCACACACAGGGCCAGGTCAGACGGGTGGACACTCTGAGGACATTTTACTTTGATTTGAGTGCATTTTTGAGAGAGGTTGCTGTCACAAAATTCAGTAAAAAAAAAAGTAAAAAAATCTACATCCACTGAGATCTGTGACCTCTGAGCAGGGAAGGAACCATTCTTCAGCAGAATAATTGATTAAAACCATGATTAAAGCATTTAAATCAGTGCCTTTATGATCCAAGGTAAAAAAAAAAATTGTTCTAACAATTCAGTGTCATAAATTCAGCGCCTAAAATGCTTTTGTAAAATAGACACAACCTCCATACACTAGAAGTAGTAATAGTAGCGGTGGTAAAAGTGATATTAGCAGTTCTTTCACTTAAGTAAAACTTAACACTCAATACTTTTTAAACTTTTACTCAAGTAATAATTTTGTTGAGTAATGTTACTTCTATTTGTATTCTGCAGTAATGGTACACGAGTGGTTGACGTGACATTGACGATTTTCCGTAATTAATTTTAAAAATTCATTACATGATGTTTTTCTTCCAAAATTCTGTCAGCAGTGCAACACATGATTTACTTTAAAACCTTTGAAGTTTTAGAAAAAAAGTTGTGTGTCATTATTTTGTATTTTCCTGTTAAACAGCAAATGTTCTGTGGTGTGACTTTAACATTTTTAAAATACAAAGTACAAACATTTCTTGAATTAGTCACTAGTGTCTGGGACAGTTCCTAATGTCTTTGGCCTGCTGTCAAATATCTGTACTTTACAAAAACAACACTTTTAACTGCACCTAAATCCTACAATAATAATTTAAATAGCCCTAATCTTGTAATAGAAATGGTGTCCTGTGGTGTGACATGAAAGATCTATTTTTCAGTCATTTTCAGAGCACACAGACCTCTGGAGCTAAGGCTGTGAGTTAAAGGTCAAAAGAAACTGTTACTTTATTATTAATTTTAGTAAAATCCTAATTTTCTCAAAAACCGTTAACGTGCATCTGTTTGGTGTCCTGCAGTGTGACAGCTGTATTTTTCACAAAATAAAATTCTGAATGTTAAAAATATTTTTTTAGGATGGGACAGAAATATATTTATTGAGTTAGCACCACAGACATGTTGAATAATTTATGACAAGAATTCAAAATGGCCAAATTGTAGTGAATGTCCTACAGCATGACAGAAAAAGTCATGCTGTAGGACATCCTTAAAACATTAGAAATAACAGTGTTACGCTTAAAATTATAAATTGCTTGCCAAAAAACTTTATTTACACTTTATATAAAGCTGATTTATATTTGAAACTATTACTAAATATTATATAATATAATATAATATAATATAATATAATATAATATAATATAATAAAGACGTTACACCTGCAAACATCAACTACCCACATTTACTGAGTATTTCTTCAGCGTTCTACCATGGGAACGCTCTGTGAAACAGTCTAGTTTTTTTTTATTTAATTTGATTCGCAGATTCAAACTAGTCCAGATTAAACTACCTCTAAATGCCATTGGATAGACAAGATCCAACCAAACAAAAGACAAGCGCAATACCCACATACAAATAGTGCAACGTAATGTAATGTAGTGTAAGTGTGATGTACAACTGCTTTTTTTTTTTTATTTTACCGTGAAGGCTTCATAAGAGCTGGCTGCCATTTCTTTCTCTTGGTCCGTCATTCCCGGAGATGAGGAGCTGTCGTGTTTGGTCTCATTTTGTTCTGAAATAAAAAATATGAGTTAAAGAAAGTTCACAAAAAAATTCTTAAGATACACAGCTTTCAAACTTTCACCACATCACTGGAAAATACATAACTTACATAAACAAACAAGCATGTGTATATTCATTACATCTCCACAAAACAAGCTAACTTATCATTTCTAAAGGGGGGTATACACCAAGGCGACGATCGCCTGTCTGAAGCCGTCTTAACGGTTCTTCCACGTCGCTCATTTCCGTCCTTTTGATATGTATGCGCCGTCGCCCCCCATCGCTCCAGGACGATATAGAAGTTGTAAAATGTGTAAGCAATTTTAAACCTCAGATTAAATACAGGGAGTACTGGTGAAACAAACGCAAAAACATCACCGTTTCATAGATATTAAGGCTGACACAGACCTTAACTTAAAGGATGACCATAAACTTTACGTTAGGGCAGAGCATCTTTTCTTTAACGTCTCGACTTTGACAGTTGCCGTTAATTTCTAACCAAAAACTGCTTTCAAATAAATAAAACAGCTCTTTCTAGGACGCTAATAATTCACCTTTAACTACGAACCAGACAACTGCCCGGCTTTGCTCATGAATGATTTAACAATAAAAACATCTGCTTTCTGTCACTAAAATCACTTAACGGTTGAATGAAACTTGGTTGGACTTCAAAAGCGCACTGATGCTAACCCAACGTTTCCAGGGAGAACTTAATTTGTGAAGGGAAACCGAGGCTAAACATTGCACAGATTGATCAAAATGCTGTGTTAGAAGAGTTAAATCATAGTCCTAAATTAAAAGGATAAATCGTAGCTCCGTGCACCTTTAGATTGAGCCCATTAGCTCTGATTGACCTGTAAATGCTAACAGGCTAGCGTTAGCACCAACTCACCTGTGTTTTCTGCCATTTTAAAGACCCTTTTAATGCAAATAGCAGTTAAATGTGTATTAAGGTAAGATAATGGTTAAATCCCGTTATCCGGTTTAATAAAGATTAAAATTAAGGGCAGATATTAGGTTAATAGTATCTAACAGAAGATGGCTATTTCCAAAGTCTCCGCTCTGTGTCTTCTTCGTCCGTGTAAAAGGTCACAC
Source organism: Bostrychus sinensis (assembly GCA_020698575.1). Lineage (NCBI taxonomy): Eukaryota > Metazoa > Chordata > Actinopteri > Gobiiformes > Eleotridae > Bostrychus > Bostrychus sinensis. The sequence continues at coordinate 5,661,157 of CM036247.1, forward strand.
AACGGACTTAAACAGCGGCACAGCGCCAAACGCCGCAGCGGCCGTGAGGTGGAATAACATCAACGGGGAGGATCACAGTTATCAGCAGAGGGCGCAGAAGTACTGTACTCAAGTAAAAGTACTAGTGTATAACTATAATATTAGGGAAGCAGAATTAACAAGTACTTAACAGAAACGATTACTGAAGAAAAAGAAAAAGTACTGAATGTAAAAACAAAACTGCAGCAAAGACTCCTGCTGCTGCCACCAGGGCCTGACATTTACTTTTTTGCTCACTGGCCACCATGGCTAGTATTTGTCAAAAGTTGTTACCCAATTAGTGTATTTACTAGCCACATTTAAATTAAAATGAAATTAAATTAAAATAAAATTAGTTTTAAAATGAGTTTAAATTAGTTAAAGAAATGCAAACTGTGTGGACAAGATAAAAAAAACAAACTGGTTACCTAGGCAGAATAAATTAATGTAACAATATTGACAACATTGTGATATTGCGATATCAAAAGTCTCACAGTATTGTCGTGGACTTGCAGCAGAATGGTAAAAAAGCAGAGGAAAGTACATAGACCATGATCCTTTGCTCCATTTCAGTGCAGCCAACAAATAAATTGTTATTAAACATGTTTTCAGTCTTCATCTTTCGAAATATAACAATATATAAATTCACTAAAGGCTCGTCAGGGCATTTTTAGAGAATATGTTTTCTTATCGTGAGTTTTTCTACAATACTTGAGCCTCATCACAATATTGCAGTAAATATCGTACCGTACTGTAAAATTTGGATATCATCCCTACTAAATGGCGTACACTCAAGCAGAGCAACATAAATTCAGGCTTAACCTTTAAAGTTAATAATAGGTATTCATAAAATTTAATCAGTCAAAGTGGCAGTGGGAGTATTTGTGTTACAGCCAAAATAAAAATCTACCTGCATTTGGCGGGTTGGTTTGTGTTAATGTCAAGCCCTGGCTGCCACCTTCATTTAGAGACTCTAAAGTTTATTTTAGTTAAAGTTCTTTTAAAATATATACTTATTAAATTTTTTTGGAGTAAAATAATTTAGTTACCACCACTGCCATGTTTTCTGAGCCCTTTGAAAAGATATAGCCTAACTTTGTGCCCTATCATCACAAACTATGCTAAACTTATATAATTAGTGTAAGATTTTCCTGGGCTACTGTCAGTGATAGGACTTGAAATCATCCTAACCTGCGGCACCACTGACCTCTGCTGGAAAAGACAAGAATATCAGCGGGAATGAAAGACACTGTTACTGTAGTGATTTATTTAAGTACCTTTTGATAAAACATGAGATATGCAGGCTGAGTGTTTCTCAGTCACCAGACTCATCAGTTATTTCTGAAACCATGACTAGAGTAAACTTTCAGGTTTACTTAAGCTACGAATTACAAAAAAAGTTTGTAATATGTGCTTTGCCTATTCTCCATCTACTGTATGCAATCCCATATCTTATAACATCCTATGAGCCTTAAATTAGCTCCTCTAACATGTTGCTTGTGGATTAATAAGGATCTTATCTGAATTTACCTTCTCTTATGAGCTATAACTAACATTGTTGTGGATTAGACCTGAGGGAAGTAAGCTTCTTTTTTGCAGAAGTTATATTTTCAACTTTTTCTTTTCTTGTAATGGGAACCAAAAGCTTTTTGACTTTGAAGAAGTGAGATTGTGGAGGAGGGGTCACCCACTGAACTTCTGTGTAATGAGGTGGAAGTGAAAGTTTAAGAGTCACACCGCTCTTTACACACCGCACTGTGCTCTCTCTCTCTCTGTCCGCAGCGGTGCAACATGGATAAGTTTAAGACTGTTATCAACATCGCCAATGAGAAAACCAACCTTGGATTTGGGCTCGTGACTCTGCTCACGGCCGGAGGGGAGCAGGTCTTCTCTACTGTGGTCTTCAGATGCCCCTGTAACAGGCTCAACTTCATCTACGGTCTGGTCTTCCTGCTGGTCCCTGCTCTAGCCCTGCTCATCATGGGCTTCATCCTGTCAAACAAGACGTGGAAACTGGTGACGGGGTTGTGCCAGCACAGAGACAGGGTGTGCAGAAGCTGTAACAGAGTGCTTTCTTTGGGGAACGCCCTCTTTCAGATCAGCACCATGGCCTTTTTGGCCCCCAGCACATGGATAGCAGTGGCTCTGTTGAATGGTAACTTCATTGAGTGCGCCATGACGGGGACCAACATGACCTTGTTCAATAATCATCTGTGCAAAGGTCAGAAGCAGGAGGAGGACTGTATGAAGGAGCTGCCCACGTTTCCCTGTGGAAAAGACGGTGCTGTTTCTAAAGACGTGAGGGACGCGGTGCTGCTGATGCTCAGGGCAGAGTCGCAGGTCTGTGGAGAGTTCACTTTATGGTCTTATGTTTAGATTCTGCTGTGCCTTCTTCTCTTCCTTTGGTCTGTTCCCTTCAGTGGAGTCCACAGTGAATCCTCTGCCTTCATCTGACTCTCTTCCCCTCTGCATCCTCTTCTCTCACACTGACTAACTTCATGTCCTCTTTCGCTATATCAGTGGTTCCCAAAGTGGGGTCCGGGGCCCCCTGGCAGGCCGCAAAAGTTCTGCAGGCTCTATTAAGTACCTAAAAAGAAATTGGGTTTTAAATAAATTACTGTTTAAAAATAGTACTTTAAAATAAATTTTAGCCAAGAGTGAGTGTTTTTTGTAACATTTTTAAAGAAATCCATGGAGAAAAGCATGATAAAGTATTTTGAATTATTTTTAGGATCCTCATTAGCTGTGCTTTACAGACAGCTACTTTTCCTGGGGTCTTTCCCTAAAAACGTACAGTATACAATAAATATCTTATTCATAAATATATGTGATGACAGTGTAGAAAAAATACTTTTCAATAAAATTAGAATTCATACAAAAATAATTTAAAAATGCATTTCATATGAATATATTTCATGGTGACCTCATAACTTACAATAAAACTTACAAACCATACATTTTATAGAGTTTATACTGGTCCTGTACGAACAGTTAAGTGCTACACTCCACTGTAAATGTACAAATCTGACTTTATCTCCAAAAACGTCTAAAGCAGGGATGTCCAAACTATGGCCCGGGCCCTCAGGCTTCTCAGTTTTTCTCAATTGGCCCGTACTGCCACAGGTACTACTTATTACTGCAAGGTTTAAAGTACAAGTAAAAAATATCTGTGTAAGATAGACCTGGCATTAAGGAAAAAAAAAAGAAAAAGGAAATTAGTTGTGGTGGAACCATTGGCTTGGTGTGTCCCAGCTTTAACATGAGTTGTCCCTCTGGTCTGTCCCAATCCTGTTTAAAATGATAATATTATGCAAAATCCAGCTTTCTCCCATGTTATAATGTTGTCCCCTCGTCAAAAAACATACCTGGAGTTGTGTTTTTGTTTGAGTAATCCTGTAACCTCCGCCTCTCCCACGAAGCCCCGCCCACTCCAGGAAGCACTGACCAATCAACAAGTCCTCTACATCCAGTCTGCTCTCATCCAAAAAACGGTGCAGCTCTTTTTCCACCTATTCCTCACTCTGCTGCCCTCTGCTGCCCTCTGCTCCCCTGTTTCTTTATGGCAGTAGTAAAGTAATTACTAGAAATGTTTTCTTTTAGTCACATAAGGTTGTAAAATGAGCATTGCTGTTCTAGAGGTGATCAAGATTGTTTTGAAAATATGAATCAAAGCATAGTATAGCCACTTTAAATATGAGTTTGTCAGACAGGAGTGTTTGTTTATCAGCCTCCACTACTTCCTGTCTTGTAGGCTGCTTTTGTCAGGCAGCAGGTGTTCATGTCGCCCCCTACTGTCTGATGCCTTCCTCCATTCATGGTCCTTAGTGCACGTTTTTGTGTCCCGATGGCCTCCATGATCCAGCGGTGATACTTGTTACTTTTAGCACAGAAGACTCTAGATTTCAAATCTATCCGTCCTCCTCAGTCCCAAAAAGAACCTCCACATCTTCAGCTTTCAGCTGGGACAGTCTGCAGACGAGTCCAAATTTATATTCTTCTTGGAAATCATGGACGCAGTGTCCTCCGAGCTAAAGGGGAGGGAGACTTTCCAGTGCATTCTCAGTGTTCAGTTCAAAAGCCATATCTCTGATGTTTTCATTTTCTTCAAATTTTAAAAAATATCACAACATTTCTGGAATTCAGGTTGTATTTACATTTCACAGTGTCCCATCTTAAGGTTAAGGTTAAGGTTAAGGCATACTTTATTGTTCGCGTAGGTAAATACCACTAACCCACATGTGTGTCTGTTGCTGTTGTTGCAGGTGTTGGGATGGCTGCTCATCGCCTCCCTCATAGTGTTCCACCTGCTGATGCTGTGCCTGGCCCGCTGCTGCTCTCCGGTCAGTTACCTCCAACTGAAGTTCTGGAAGAAGTACAGCCAGGAGGAGACCTCTGCGCTGGACAAGCAGGCGACCTCACACGCCAAGCAGCTCGCCGAGAGGAACGTCAAGAGCTTCTTCAACAGCACACCTCCAGAGGAGTTCCAGACCCCATCGAACCACGACTGGGAGAAAATATCCATGCTGTACAAGTACCAGACCAAGAACCAGCACTACAGCACTCTGCACCGCTTCGTGGAGATGCCGTCAGAGATGGACAGCAGGCTCATGAGATACACTTCAACAAAGTCCACAGGCTCGCACCACCCGACTCCGGCCGCTTTGAACTTTGTGGACGATGGACCGGCCTCTCTGTGAATGGGAAATATATCACACCCCTTCTGAACCAGGACTAAACTGAGACTAAACTAGGTTTTAACCAAGACAAAAGTAGGACTAAACCAAGACAAAACTAGGACTAAACCAGGTCTACACTAAGAGTAAAACAGGTCTAAACCAAGACTAATCCAAGACTAAACCAGTTCTGAACCAAGACTAAATTAGGACTAAACCAGGTCTACACTAGGAGTAAAGCAGGTCTAAACCAGGACTAAACTAGGAATAAACCAGGTCTACACTAGGACTAAACCAGTTCTAAACCACGACAAAATTAGGACTAAACCAGGACTAAACTTGGAATAAACCAGAACTGATCAAAGACAAATCCAGGACTACACCAGGACTAAGCAGTTGTCCACGTTTAAGACCTAAGTTCCAAACAAAAACTGGCTCTAAAGACTCATGAGTCATGAGTAGCACCAGAAGAAGCCTGTGTACCACCAGTGGGACCCGTACCACAGCTTGACAACCACTAAGTGAAAACTGTTTTGTGTAAATGTTCATGATACATTAAAGCTGTTTCCTGTTGCAGCAGAGCGTCGGGTTAAAAGCTGCTGTGGCTCAGAAACCACTAAAAGATTGTGCTCATTTCCTCTGCACGACTCTCCTCTCTCTGTCTCTGTCTCTGTCTCTGTCTCTGCTGCAGCAATGGTGAGCTCTCTACAAACAATACGAAAAAATAAAAATTAAAATGGGGTTTGATTTTGCATGGGGTGTTGCATGTGTGTTTTCTGATTGCATTGCTTGTTTCTGTAACCTCCAGAGCTGGACGGAGCAGAGCTGGAGCTGTTTCTGTTCTCTTTGTTCGTGATGAGGATGGATAGGATCAGGAATGAGTCCGTCAGAGGGACAGCTATATCTATTGACAGCAATATATTGTGAAATTATTGTTATTGCAATATCAGCAATCACAATATTCGTAAAGCAGGAATATAAATATACTGCAGTAATGCTGTGGTCTTCCATCTGACAGAGATTTACACTAAAAAATAATTTTCCTACCAGAGCCTTAAAAGAAAATGTGTTGTGACTAATTAAATTTTTTTTTTAAAGTCCGGTTTTAGTGGTAAATTTAACAAATTAAATAAAAAATTGCAGAATTTTAATGGGACCTAGAGATCTGTGCAAAACAAAATGTAGTCCCAAGTGGAAATATGTAAAAAAAAAAAAAAAAAAAAAGTTAATTATAAGAAAACACTAGAAAGCTGTAATAGAAAATAAATTCTGTGTCAATTTTCAGCCCATAGATTTTTTTATTATTATTTTTTTTGTCTTGTTGGCATAAAAGCTTTTTAAATGTAGGTTTATTATTTTTAAATGAGATTGTTCCTCAATTTAGTCACAATTTAGCCTAGTTTTATTCCTGGTTTAGTCTGTGTTAAGTTTTGATTTTGACGCAGGGATGTAGATTCACCTGGATGGGAGACCACTGGGGAACACCAGGAAGCCAGTCGGACTGTTCGGAGGGTCCGTTGGCGCAGATGTGTGCAGCTGCGTCTCTGTCAGTCTACCCCAGGGGAAACTATTGCTACAAAACGTAGCTTACCACCACCGAGTATGGAGTGAATGAAATACCCCTTCCCTACTGTGTGTAAAGCACTTTGGGTGACTTGTGTCATAGTAAAAGCGCTATATAAATACCATTCCCTTCCCCTTCCCTACATTTTTCTTTAAAGTGAATTCAACTTACAATGTCAGAAAAGTAGGTCCTATTTTAAAATATTGCAATAATATCGCTATCGCAATATATTGCATGTTTATTTTCATATCGTGCAGTTCTAATAAAGTCATATTTTCCATTACAGAGGAGGGATAGTGGATATATAGGTAGAAAGATGCTGAGGTTTTTATTAGTACAAGACATTTTATACTTGCTTTCTTATAAAGTCAGGTAAACACAGCACAATTTTTTTAGTCTTAATAGATTTATAGAAGACACCCTGCATGACATGGTATAGGACTGCACGATATGGAAAAAACATGCAACATTTTGATAACTATGTTGAAAATTGCAAAAATATTACTGCAATATTTTAAAATAGGGCCTAATTTTCTGACATAGTAAGTTAAATTCACTGAAAACCTGTCAAAACAGCATCAAACTCAAAACTTAACACAGACTAAAATAAGGCTAAATGGTGACTAAATTAAGGAAAGTGCCACTAACTGGGCTGTTAAAACATTTTTATTGTGTTGTGAAAATGATTCTTCAGTGTAACTCTCTGTTAGATGGAAAACCATAGCGTTATTGGAGTATATTTAGATTCTTGCGATGCTGATATTGCATTTGCTAATATTGCGATAATAATTGTGTGATATATTGTACAGGTATATGGGTAAAATTGTGAACTACTGCTTGTTCACACTTGGCAAGGGTTTAAACGTTGAATTGTGGCTTAAACTGAAGTCAGTCGGAACAAATTTCAGGCTCTGGGCGCAGTGTGTTTATGTCATTGTAGCGTTGGTGACCTAGAAGCTAGCATCGCTGGTATTAGCTGTGTTAATTTGCGTGGAAAAGTAAATAAATTAAAAGGAAAAAGTGTCTGGGTTTGTAGATGGAAAAGGCACTGTTGTTGTTACTATGACTATACGCTGATGTTTTTCTATTGGCCACACATCTGAAAGAGATCGTAGGTTCTGACAGAGATCGTAGGTTCTGAAAGAGATCGTAGGTTCTGACAGAGATCGTAGGTTCTGAAAGAGATCGTAGGTTCTGAGAGAGATCGTAGGTTCTGAGAGAGATCGTAGGTTCTGAGAGAAATCATAGGTTCTGAAAGAGATCGTAGGTTCTGAGAGAGATCGTAGGTTCTGAGAGAAATCATAGGTTCTGAAAGAGATCGTAGGTTCTGAGAGAGATCGTAGGTTCTGAGAGAGATCGTAGGTTCTGAGAGAGCCCGTAGGTTCTAAAAGAGATCGTAGGTTCTGAGAGAGCCCGTAGGTTCTAAAAGAGATCGTAGGTTCTGAGAGAGCCCGTAGGTTCAGAGAGAGACTGTAGGTTCTGAAAGAGATCGTAGGTTCTGAAAGAGATCGTAGGTTCTGAGAGAGATCGTAGGTTCTGAGAGAGATCGTAGGTTCTGAGAGAGATCGTAGGTTCAGTCACACGTCTGACAGAATCTTCTAAAATATCTGACACTGCCTGCTATCTGTCGCAGCTCGTCTTTGGTTCAAAGACGCCTCTGTCTGTGATCTTTGTCCATGTCTCACTTTAAGACGTACAACTACGTTTGTTGAGCTTCAACGGACAATTTTTTTCCATGATAAGAATCTTTGACAACGGAAACTGTCCAGTGTATACCCAGCTTTAGATTCAACTTTAGGATAAATTCCTATTAATTATATTTCATTTTACTGCAGAAATGTACACTTCTTTCACCATAGGCCTATGTTTTATAACACTTTTGAAATCAAATGAACAAAAATACATTCCTGTGCTTGCATACCTCTAGGGGTCCTCGTACCACCAGTTGGCAAACACTGTGCTATACTGCATCTGTGCAATTCCTGTTATTTTGATTAATGACAATGGCACTGTGTACATTTATGTATTTCTCACAATAAATACTGTCTAAAAGTCTGCATATGTTGAAACATGACACTTTACTGTAGCCCACATCTGCAAAAGGTTGCGTCTTATTTATTTATTTATTTATTTATTTCTAAAACAATGCCAGCGGTAATCTGAAAACCAGAAAAACCAGATACCAGACTTCTCACTTCTGCAAACAGACAGCTCAAACTTCCTCCCAACAACAGAGCCACAACAGATCGAGGGCTGAGAATTTAAAGTAACATTGCACCGAAAAAGCTCCAATATATTTTCAAACACAGATGCCACAGCACTTTAACAACAGTGGATTTAATAGTATTCATATTTATTTTTAAATGGAAAGAAAGTCACATACGCCTTTCATGCCGTTTTTACTTCACTGTTCAGAGTCAGAAGTTTGGTGTTTGTTCTATATCAGGTTCTCAAACTGTGGTGCTGGTCCTGCTGGTGGTACGCAGGAATGAAATGTGTTGACCACTGCTTAGTCCTAGCTGGGACATGGTTTAGACCTGGTTCAGCCATAGTTTAGTCCTGATTTGGACCTGTCTTAGTCCTGCTTTAGATCTGGTTTAGTCTTGCTTTAAACCTGGTTTAGTCCTGCTTTTGGCCACTTTTAGTCCTTGTTTAGACCTGTTTTATTTCTGGTTTTGTCCAGTTTTAGACCTGGTTTAGTCCTGGTTTAATCCTGTTTTATTCCTGCTTTTGGCCAGATTTAGTTCTGTTTTAGTCCTGATTTTGGCCAGTTTTAGACCTAGTTTAGTTCTGGTTTAGACCTGGTTTATTCCTGCTTTTGGCCAGATTTAGTCCTGGTGTAGTCCTGGTTTAGTCCTGTTTTAGTCCTGGTTTGGTCTTGGTTTAGCCCTGCTTTAGTCCTTCTTTAGCGCTGGTTTAGACCTGCTTTAGTTCTGTTCTAGTCCTGTTTTAGATCTGGTTTAGACCTGTTTTAGTCATGTTTTAGACCCGGTTTAGTCTTGTTTTAGACCTAGTTTATTCCTTAGTAATGCTCATTTTAGTCCATTAAACCTGGTCCTTGTTAAGCCAAACACTTTCTGAGGTTTTACGTTGTGTGAGAAGTCTGAGAACCACAGATCTATTTCCTTCCTTACAGAGCTCAGCTTGGTCCAAAATGCGACTAACGCCCTTCAGACTCTCAGCCCCGCAGATATGGGCTGTGGGCCTGGTCAGCATTGCTCCTCATATTGTTCCTCTTTTTTTTCTTTTTTTTTTTCGTGCATTAGAGCAGGGAGCGGGGCAGAAGCATGGGATACAGTCATTAGAGCAGAGAGTGAAGAGCTGTAGGAGGAGCCTGACAGTAATGAGACACTTCCAGCCGAAGGGAGGAGTGTACAGAGGCTTGGCTGCTGTGTGTTTTTGTCTCCCTTGCTCTTTGATTCTCTCTTGTGCTGTTCGTTTTTTCTTCTTTCTCTCGTGTCGCCCTCTCTCTGAAGTGCGTCGGGAGCATGCCGGCCAACATCATGGACGGCTTCCAGACCGTCCTGCGCTTCTTCATGAACCAAAAGTCCACCATAGGATACAGCTTCATGGCTCTGCTGACCATCGGAGGAGAGCGGATCTTCTCCATGGTCTCCTTCCAGTGCCCCTGCAACCGCGACCAGAACTTCGCCTACGGGCTGACCTTCCTGCTGGGTCCCGCCGCCGTCCTCCTGGTGTTCGGCCTCTTCACGAACAGCCAGCTGTGGAGGCTGTACACCGGCTGCTGCCTGAACCCCATGAAGCTGTGCCCGCGCGGGAACTGCTGCAACTGCCTGAGGGTGTTGATGAGCATCTTCACGGGGGCGTGCGTGGCTCCCATCATGTGGCTGTCGGTGGCGCTGCTCAATGCGACCTTCTACGAGTGCGCGGTGAGCGGCCTGGACGACAACCTGGTGGTGAACTTGTTTTGCAAGAACAAGACGACGAAGTGCCGGGAGGAGCTGGCCCAGGTGCCCTGCGACCGATCCAAGCTCAGCAGGGACGAGAGGATGGAGCTGCTGCTGATGTTCAGGGCACAGTCCCAGGTGAGGACTGGGACGTTTAAAGGGGACAGGGGGAGGGGGGAGTGGGTTTGGAGATATCTAAAGGTGGAAGTGAGTGACGACTGCAGTTCCATCAATAAATTCAGTCAATGGTTCTCCAAATTTTTGCACCGTTTAGACTAAAAGGGAACTAAATCAGGACTAATCTAGGACTAAACGAGGTCTAAATCAGGAATTAACAAGGTCTAAATAAGGGCTAAACCAGGTCTAATCAGGGGCTAAACCAGGACTAAATCAAGACTAAACCAGGACTAATCTAGGACTAAACCAGGACTAAGTCAAGACTAAACCAGATCTAAACCAGGACTAAATACTTCCTAAACCAGGACAAATCTTGTACTAAACCAGGACAACATCAGGACTAAATCAAAACTAAATCAGGAACAATCTAGGCCTAAACCAGGTCAAAATCAGGACTAAACCAAGACTTGACCAGGTCTAAATGCTAAACCAGGTCTAATCAGGGACTAAATCAGGACTCAATCAGGACTAAACCAGTTATGTTTTGGTTTAGACCTGGTTTAGTTACATTTTTTGTCTTTATTTAATAATGCTTATTTAGTCCATTAAAGATGGACACACATTATTTTCTGATTGAGAGCTGGTTGTTTGAGAATCACTGGTCTAGACTCGAGAGTACACACAGCAGGTCTGGTTTTGCCGCTGTAAACCACATGTTTCTGCAGGTTTACACACGCATCCTGCTCTTAAAACACTTCCTGAAACACACAGCCCAACAACTCTGCAGCTTTGAGGAATCAGCACATTTCAGATCCTTTGTGCTTTAGAGCACAGGATTAATGAGAGGAGGCTACAAACTTTGGCCTGGTGGAGACGGAGGGATATGGAGATATATCTGACCTTAATAAAATGATGTAATTCAAAAATAAAATGGATTGATTGCAAGTAGAATGATTTATTCAAAATCTCCAAAGTGTGAGTTGTATGCAGTGATTTTTGCAAATAAATTCTAATTTGAAAATATATTATCTGCAATTATTTCCAAAACGACTCATGTTTGTCATTTATAAATCTGCAGTTTTCATGTGGATTTTTGAATCTGCATTTGTGGATCACTCAGTTTGTGCATTCATCACTTCTGCACATTCAAATAATTTTGAATGAATCCAGAGCTGTCTCAAAACACAGAACTAAATTCTCAAAATTATTTGACTGTGCAGAAGTGATGGATGCATGAATGTAGCGATCCACAAATGCAGATTCAACAATCCACATGAAAACTGCAGATTTATAAATGACAAAAATTATGCATTTTTAAAAGAGTTGCAAATAATATGCAACATCATAACATGGAAATTAGAATTTATTTGCAAAAATTCCTGCATATGACTCACACATGGATTTAGAATAAGTCAAATTCTTCTCCCCCTCTGGTTACTTCCTGTGTGCTGTGTACTGCAGGGTTTTGTTGTTTAGTGTTGTGTGTTGGAGTGTTGTGTTGAGCAGAAACAGCTGATGTCTGACTCGCGCTGAAGGTTTTTCTGTTTGACAAATGTGCCTTTCATTAAAAACTGTGAAGAATCTGAAGTATGAGCCACGTCACGCTGTCTGTGATCTGATAAACAGCAGCGGGACAGGGTCGACATCTCAGGGCGGTCTCTGAAACAAGAAGATAATCTACTGCTGTCAAAAATATTTGCAAGCTCTACTTCCTTTACTGCACTATTAAAACTTACAAAACACAAGGTGTGACAGACTGATGTCAGGAGGTTAAACTGTTATAGATTTTTTGGATTTTTTTTTTTTTTTTTTTTTTTTTTTTTTTTGGTTTAATGCCTCATTTCAATGTGGAGATGATAACTTTTGATTTAAATTAGTAGGTTGTGTTCACATGAGGTCATAGTTTAAAACTGAGCTGGAGGGAGGTCAGAAGTCTGAGGGAGAATCTGCTGCTGAAGATTTAAAATGCAGATGTCTTGTTGTGGTTTATGGTCAATATCTCTGCAAGTACTGGGCTCATCCACATGAAACAAAAACTGGCACAAAGTTCAAAGTCTTCTCCATCAGCACACATGACTTAAAGTGAAGTTATTTCTTCACTATAGCATAAAACAGTGGTGATATTAATTTATTCAAACACACAGGTGTGATTGCTGTCAGTAGACTCTGCATTAAGCCACAAGATTGTTATGGTGAGGTTGTGGACCCAATTTCTAACAAAATAAGATCAGGTTCAAAGCAGGTAAGCAGTGTACTGTGGTACGGCCTCCGACAGTGCAGCACAGGCCATTTCCCAGAAGGCTTTGACATTCTCACAGTCCCAGTATAGGAGCATGAATGAGCCTACAAGATTTTTATTTCACAAAGTATAGACTGGAGGTGATATTAGTTTCATGAAATACATCTTCTTTGGAGTGAGATAAGTCAGATAAGTGTGACTGTAATTGAAATGCATTAATTGATGGTTAGGATTTCTAGAAGAGTTCTAAGAAGCTGGAACAGCTGCCCAGATTTTCTCACAATCCAACGCACTGCCAGAGCCTAAGTTCCATGGAACTCCATACGTTTTTATAGAGGCCCGTAACGAAGGACGATGATGTAAAACACTGCCTTAGTTTATTAAAGTCACACAGTCCACTCTCATTAAAGATGTCATGAACACCTTTGTTACACCATGCAGTGTTTGTAAAGTTTTGTTTGCAAAATTTAGTACGTTGGAGGAGCAGGTGCAAAAGTTTTGCGGAGGAAAGAGTGCAGCTTTTAGTGCACAGATTGGGCGCTGAAAATAAGTTAATGCTTAGGGCTTATTTACAAAGTTACAACAGTAGTGTGTTGATCTGAAGTCGGAGGAAACGAAACAGACTTTACCTGCAACACTTTTCCCTTAATTCTCGCTCTATTCCCCTGAACTGCAGCCTTTTACAGCTCCTGTCTCTGGGCTTTCAGTCTGTTCCACATCCTTTTAAATCCTTACGATATAGACTGAAGAGTCTTTAAACGCTGCATAAAGCGTACGCGATGAGTGTCAGTCTCGTTGTGTTTATCTCTGCCTCATGATGCTCGCTGCGGCGCTGGACTGACAGCTGCTCACAGTGGATCGAGGCTGCGCTGCTGTTTAATGTACGAGCAGAGGACATCGAAAATATTTTTTAATTTCTTCTTTCCTCTCTCCATTTGTCTCACACAGAGGATTAAGTCACATGACTCTGGTCAGTGCCAGAATCACATGAGACATTTAACAAGGATGGACTACGGAAAGTTAATAGAAGAAAGTAAAATGCAAAGAAATGATTCTTCCTCAAAGACAGTGAACACGTCACTACCGTGAAAAACAGCCCTGGAGTCTGGCCAGCCCCCCCCCACACACACACACACACACAAAAAGGTTGTTGTTTGATAGTAAACTAAAAATCAAAAATCTTTAGACCTTCTAGTCATTTATTATCGTATTAAATAAAAAAAACATAATTTCAAGACTTTAGGAAATTGTTTATGGTTGTACAAAGTAAATAAAAATAAAATAAATAAATTTTAAAAATCTGATCTGATCTGACTGAACTATTTCTAAACCAGGACTAAACCACACATGGTCCACACGTCAAATTCAAGTCCCTAAACTTTAATCATCAGGTTTAGACCTGGTTTTGTACAGGTTTAGTCCCAGATTTGAATCTGATTTGATCCTGGCACAGACCTGATTAAGACCTGGTTTTGTCCCTGTTTAAACCTGGTTTAGCTATAGTTTTGGACAGCGTATACCTATTTTAGTTAGGGTTTAGTCTTGGTTAGACCTGGTTGTGTCATGTTTTAGATATAGTTTAGTCCTGGATTACACTATGACTTATTATTGGAGGGCTTGGGAACGTCCCTGGATTTAATTCACATTAGATATAGTTGCAATAGTAGGTTTAAAAGCTGTCATCTGGACTGGGTTTTAAAGTTGAAGACGTTTCACCTTTTATCCAAGAGGCTTTCTCACTTCTGAAATTTGACTGTAAGAGAGCTCTCTTTAAAACCAAGTCCAGATGACAGCTTTTAAACCTACTAATGCAATGGAATCAGCCTGGATGAATGAGTCTTCACAGCCATATTAGATATAATATTATTCATATTGTTACTGTTATGATAGTGTTTTAGAGCTATGTATAGGAAGTGGAATAAATTTGTCGTAGCCACTTGCTCTGTACACGGCTCTAACTGAGGTAAAACTTCATCTGGTTCTGTCGGCCCCTGAGCCTGAGCAGCGCTGGGCCCCCACCACCGCACTCTCAGCCTCTTCATTCTCATGTTGTGCTGTACTGGTGGATGTGGCTTTAGCACTGCTGCTGTCAAACAGTTCTGTTATTTTTTTTACACTTGAACGCCTCACATGCAAGCGACTTAAGCTTCTTTTCCCTGACTTCCTCTGCTCCGCCTTTCTCCTTTCGTTTTATTAACCTGTTTTTTATCCATTACGTAAACGCACGGCAGCCTCTGCTCACGCGCCACCGCCGTCTTCACGGCCGCCTGTCGGCCGCTTCTTGCAGGTTTGTTCGAGTGCCTGCTGCAATGAGTGACTGCCATGGATGTATCCATGGTGGCTGCAGCTGTTCTGCTTTCTTCTTCTACTCTGCTGTTGCGCATCTGCGCGGCTGCGCCCTCTCTGGTCTGGTTGTGTATGTGTTTATGGAGTGTATGTAAAACGGCCCACCGGCCGTTCTGTGATCCTCCAGAATGCACAGATGGCCAGTCCGCCCCTGGTGGCGGTAAAGGTATCAAGGAAGAGAAAAAAGTTTAAGGTAAAATATCTATCTTCATCAAGTACTTGAGCAAATATTTTAATTTCCACATTAAGAATAGACAATGGCCGATAGTTACTACATTAGGTTATGTCTTTGTCTGTTTTTGGTAAGACAACCATTAAAGCTGCATTTAATTATTGAAAAATCTCTAACCTCTATAGATGTTTGTATCTTGGTTGGAAGATAGGGCCCTGTTCCCCAAAAAGTGAGGTAGAATTCAGGGGGAACACCATCCCATCCTGGTGATTTGCCCTTTTTCATCCCCACTCCAGCCTTCGTTACCCTCGTCCTGTCCTCCCGTTACACTTACACCCATTGTCCTCAGGGCTCAGAATGACCCTAATTTGTTTGCCTGATATTTAATGCAAATAGTATAAAATGTCAAATAATTTTGTGTTATATCTTTAGTCTTACTTCACTCACTGACACAAAATTTTCCCTTGATTTTAGAATTTTGGGCAAAAAGACTGTGTTTACATCACAATATATATATATATATTTTTTTTTGAGAAAAAGAAACGAGTAATTTTTTTGAGCATATTATTTTGAATATTCAAGTTATTTCTTTGTGGGAAATGTCAAAATTTAGTGAAGATGCAGCTTTTGAATCATTTGAATTTTTAATGGCTGCACAGAACAAAACACAACTTGTCCTCAGGAGTCACCAGCGTCTGCTTGAAATATGACTGAGAGGTTTAATCTCTGTAGACACAAGGTACATTTCTCTTTATCTAAATTTATCTCAGACCTGTAAAGTTGGGAATAAAATGCTGCAAACTCATTAATTTCTTTTGGTGATGAAAGCATTCCTTTTTCTAAACTCATAGCCACAGTATTTGAGTGTCTTTCACATTTCTGCAAGCTCAGAGAAAGTAGATGACTTGGTTGAAAGCCGTTTCTCTGTTTGTTTGTTAGCAACATAACTCAAAAAGTTATGGCCAGATTTTAAAGAAATTTTTAGGAAATGTCAGAACTGATTACATTTTGGGGGTGATCTGGATTACCATCTGGATCCAGACATTTTTTTAAAGGATTCTTTACTATTGGGAGCTGGGGCTAATTTTGCCAATAGAGCTTCCAACTCAACAAATACTGCCCAGAATCATTGGCAAATAATTACAGATGACATCATGGTAGATGTTATAATCTGACACAGTTAGACCTGGATCATGTTGATATTCTGGTTCTGGTGATCCAGAAGGTTCTAAATATAGGGGGTACATATGAAATTGGATATTACACAGCAACAAATGTAGCTACAAATAACACCAAATGGAAGGTGAGGTTTTTCCTCTCTTCTTTATCTTCTTTATCTTTAATATTTACTGAGCTAGAGCCAGGTCTTTAGGGGTTTCTCTCAGGTGAGTGACCTATGTCTTGGCGGAGGTCTGAGCTCTCTGAGTGCTTCTAGTTTAACCTTTTTTTAATAAAATGGGGTAGTGATTTTATAAACTTGCCTAAGATCTAATATATTTTGAGTTATTTTCACCCCCAGATCTGCTGCTTCTAACCTTTTCAGCTAACCTCTTCTCAGACAAATGTGGAGTGGAATTAGAGAAAGGCACTGCTCTTTCAATTTGTATTTATTTATTTTTTTGTTTGTTTGTTTATGCTCTCCCACCAGCTTCCCCTGACCCTTTCACAGCTGTGATGTTTTGACAGTAAAGAGAGCTTGTCATAAGCTTTTACTTACAGTTTTGGTCTGTTAATTCCTGACTGTGCCCTTTCCCGTGCAGATCCTGGGCTGGTGCATCATCATCATCGCCTCTGTGGTGGGCCTGTGCGGCGCCTGCTACAAGAACTGCAAGTCCAAGGTCAGCTACCTGCAGCTCACCTTCTGGAAGCGCTACATGGAGAAGGAGAGGGAGCGTTTCGACTCGTTTGCCATCGACTACGCCACCAAACTGGCCGAGAGGAACCTGCAGAGCTTCTTCGAGAACAGGGAGCCCGCGCCGTTCCCCTTCCCTAACCACCGGGCCTGGGAGGAGATCTCCGCTCTGTACACGTTCAGCCAGAGCGAGCAGTACTACAGCACCCTGCAGAGGTACGTGGAGAGCGGCGGCCGGGACGACCCGCCGGAGAAGAGGCCGGTGATGGACGAGGAGCACGGCATGGAGATGAGCTGATCATGGACTCTCTGATAGACCTGAGGCTCACAGGTCAGGACTGTGGGAAAGGTTTACTGAGGTGTGGTTCTCAAACTGTGGGACGGGTACCACTGCTGGGACATGGACTTCTTCTGGTGGTTCTCAGGAATCTTTCGAAGTTCAAGTCCTGATTTAGTCCTGCTCTGGTTGGGCTAAAATTTTAAGTTTAGACCATTGTTTAGTTCTGGTTTAGTCCTGCCTTAGACCTGGGTTAGATCTAGTTTAGTCCTGGTTTTGTTCTGGCTTAGACTTTGTTCAGTTCTGGTGTATACCTGGTTTAGTCCTCGTTTAGACCTGGTTTCATCCTGATTTAGTCCTACTTTAGACTTGGTTCAGACTTGCCTTAGACCTGGTTTAGTCCTGGTTTAGACATAGTTTATTGCTGGTTTAGACATAGTTTATTCCTGGTTTAGACCTGGTTTAGACCTGGTTTAGTCCTGGTTTAGACTTGGTTTAGTCCTGGTTTTGGCCTGGTTTAGTCCTGGTTTAGACCTGGTTTATTCCTGGTTTAGACCTGGTTTAGTCCTGGTTTTGACCTGGTTTATTCCTGGTTTAGACCTGGTTTAGTCCTGGTTTCGACTTGGTTTAGTCCTGGTTTAGTCCTGGTTTAGACCTGGTTTATTCCTGGTTTAGACCTGGTTTAGTCCTGGTTTTGACCTGGTTTATTCCTGGTTTAGACCTAGTTTAGTCCTGGTTTCGACCTGGTTTAGTCCTGGTTTAGGCCTGGTTTAGTCCCAGTTTAGACCTGGCTTAGTCCTGGTTTAGACCTGGTTTAGTCCTGGTTTAGACCTGGTTTAATCCCGGTTTAGTCCTGGTTTAGTCCTGGTTTATTCCTGGTTTAATCCCGGTTTAGTCCCGGTTGAGACCTGGTTTAGTCCTGGTTTAAACCTGGTTTAGTCCTGGTTTAGACCTGGTTTAGTCCTGGTTTAGTCCTGGTTTAGACCTGGTTTAGACCTGGTTTAATCCCGGTTTAGACCTGGTTTAGTCCTGGTTTAGACCTGGTTTAGTCCCGGTTTAGACCTGGTTTAGTCCTGGTTTAGACCTGGTTTAGACCTGGTTTAGTCCTGGTTTAGTCCTGGTTTATTCCTGGTTTAGTCCTGGTTTAGACCTGGTTTAGACCTGGTTTAGTCCTGGTTTAGACCTGGTTTAGTCCCGGTTTAGACCTGGTTTAGTCCTGGTTTAGACCTGGTTTAGACCTGGTTTAGTCCTGGTTTAGTCCTGGTTTAATCCCGGTTTAGTCCTGGTTTAGACCTGGTTTAGACCTGGTTTAGTCCTGGTTTAGTCCTGGTTTATTCCTGGTTTAATCCCGGTTTAGTCCCGGTTGAGACCTGGTTTAGTCCTGGTTTAGACCTGGTTTAGTCCTGGTTTAGACCTGGCTTAGTCCTGGTTTAGACCTGGTTTAGTCCTGGTTTAGACCTGGTTTAATCCCGGTTTAGTCCTGGTTTAGACCTGGTTTAGACCTGGTTTAGTCCTGGTTTAGTCCTGGTTTATTCCTGGTTTAATCCCGGTTTAGTCCCGGTTGAGACCTGGTTTAGTCCTGGTTTAGACCTGGTTTAGTCCTGGTTTAGACCTGGTTTAGTCCTGGTTTAGTCC
Organism: Bostrychus sinensis; assembly: GCA_020698575.1. Lineage (NCBI taxonomy): Eukaryota > Metazoa > Chordata > Actinopteri > Gobiiformes > Eleotridae > Bostrychus > Bostrychus sinensis. The sequence goes on from CM036247.1 coordinate 5,679,958, forward strand.
TGGTTTAGACCTGGTTTATTCCTGGTTTAGTCCCGGTTTAGGCCCGGTTTAGTCCCGGTTTAGACCTGGCTTAGTCCTGGTTTAGACATGGTTTAATCCCGGTTTAGTCCTGGTTTAGATCTGGTTTATTCCTGGTTTAGTCCTGGTTTAGACCTGGTTTAGACCTGGTTTAGACCTGGTTTATTCCTGGTTTAGTCCCGGTTTAGGCCTGGTTTAGTCCCAGTTTAGACCTGGCTTAGTCCTGGTTTAGACCTGGTTTAATCCCGGTTTAGTCCTGGTTTAGACCTGGTTTATTCCTGGTTTAGTCCTGGTTTAGACCTGGTTTAGACCTGGTTTAGACCTGGTTTATTCCTGGTTTAGTCCCGGTTTAGGCCTGGTTTAGTCCCAGTTTAGACCTGGCTTAGTCCTGGTTTAGACCTGGTTTAATCCCGGTTTAGTCCTGGTTTAGACCTGGTTTATTCCTGGTTTAGTCCTGGTTTAGACCTGGTTTAGTCCTGGTTTAGTCCTGGTTTAGTCCTGGTTTAGTCCTGGTTTATTCCTGGTTTAGTCCCGGTTTAGGCCTGGTTTAGTCCCGCTTTAGACCTGGTTTAATCCCGGTTTAGTCCCGGTTCAGACCTGGTTTAGTCCTGGTTGAGACCTGGTTTAGTCCCGGTTCAGACCTGGTTTATTCCTGGTTTAGACCTGGTTTAGTCCTGGTTGAGACCTGGTTTATTCCTGGTTTAGACCTGGTTTAGACCTGGTTTAGACCTGGTTTAGACCTAGTTTAGACCTGGTTTAGTCCTGGTTTAGTCCTGGTTTAGACCTGGTTTAGACCTGGTTTAGTCCTGATTGAGACCTGGTTTAGTCCAGGTTTAGTCCTAGTGTTGCACATGTATAGAGTAATGCTTCTTTTGTGTTAACCTCTGTTTTGTTTCTCGGTTTAGACCTGGTTTAGGCTCACTTTAGTCCTTTTAAGCTGATACTTGTAAAGCCAAATATTTTCTGAGGCGGTGACTGTTAACTATAGGGATTTTAATAAATACACAATTTTATTTTGTATTTTTGTTATAAAAACGTTAAGGTCAGTAACAGGCCACGGACCAAATAATTATTTTTTTAGGACCATTTAGGACCTGAGCCTTGGCTGAGGTCTGTCCGAGTGCTACTAGTCTTTCTTTTTCTGTAATTATGTGTATTTTTGCACATTAACACATCTTCCTTTGTTCATGGCTTTTAGTTTGATAAACTTTTGACTTACTGTACTGCACTTTTATCAATTTTCATGCCTTAATTCATCTTTTTGGGACCATGTTTTTTTTTTGTGTGTGTGAAAATCTCTGTAGATGAGCAGCAGTTTGTGAAATACTCAGACCAGTCCAATTCAAAGTCCCTTAAATCCCTTTTTTTCCTCTTTTCTGATGCTCAGTTGGACTTCACCATATCTCAGGACTAAGCTGCTGCTGCACTGTGATTTTCTGATCAGAGATTTACATTTTAAAGACTTAAAAAGACGACATATTGCATGAGAGAAACATTTCGTGTGCGTCAGATGAGTTTGAAAATCACCAGACTCAACAATAATGCACTTTTACCTTTTATCCCTTTGCCAAAGTAATGTTCAGACTTTCAGGAATGGTCACTAAGTCATAGAAGAATTATATTTTTTTGTGAATGTGGAACACTCTCTGTATTCTGTATCCAAAAATACCAACTCAAGCCATAAAGGGTCAGCAAAAGCACAAATGATTACAAACAGAAATGTTGGGATTTATTTTTTGTTTTTTTGTTTTTTTGTTTGTTTTTTGGTGGGGGATAAAACAAAAACTAAAATACTTTGAAATCAAATGAGCCAATATATTATTCACAATAGAACATAGATAACATAACAAATATTTACACTGAGAAAATTCACACTTTTATAACAAAATGAGCTCATTTTAAATGTGATGCCTTCTACAGGTCTCAGGAGATTTGGGACAGAGGTGTAGCATTCTTTTCTTTTCTTTTCCGGTAAAACTTCTCAGTGTAAACATTTGTTATGTTATCTGCGTTCTGTTGTGAATAAAATATTGGTTCATGTGATTTTAAAGTCTTTTAGTTTTAATTTTATTCAAATTAAAAAAACAAAACAACTTCCCAACCTTTTCAGAATTCGGGCTGTAGTTTTGATGGAGATATACAGCCTTTGTGGTGCAATGAAAAGAGCATTTACCCCGGAACAAGAAGATTTTTGGTTTGAGTCCAGGTCTGGACAGTAAGGGCCTGTTTACACGACAACGCTGGCCAGGACAACACAACAGTTCTGCCGTGTCCGATTCACATTTAGACGACAACGCTGAGGTGAAAGGAAAACTGTAAACTGTAGTATCTGAGCTGCTGTTTTCACAGTTTACAGAGAGCAGAGCAGCTCCGAGCGGCTCCCGCTGTGAGACCAAAACACCTCTTACCTTGCTCAGCAGCTGGATTGTCGTGAAATTTGTGAGATCACAAATTCATGATATCCATCTTGTCAGGCTCCTGCTGATCCGTTTGGGTTCGAGCCGGTGGCGGCCGGGCCAGTGGTGTGGCAGGATGAGTGGGCGGGTTTTAGGTTTACCCACAACAACAAGAACTTGTTAGTGATACTTGTTAACAATATGGCGACGCAGAAAAGCTTAAGGTATGTTGCTCTGCATTTACAAAAACAGCAAAAATCTTCTAACAACGTCTTTATTTTTTTTGTTTTAATGTTGTAGCGGTTTCTTGTTTAGCTACAAAGCTGGTGCTTTATCCAATCACCTCCATGTATTCTACTGAATGTCCCGCCCCTTTACAAACGTTTTCAATGGGAGCCATTCCAGACTGATATAAAGTTAGTAACTCTTTGCCAACGTTATATCAGCCTGGCTTTTGAAACACCTCCACCCGCATTTTCAAACCTTTCCAGAATTGGAAAACGGAAAGCCTGTCCTCGTGTAAACAAAAGGCCAAACCGCAATCAAACCTTTGTGGATTCTGGTAAAATTGTCTTCTAAACGACCCCTAATTTTTTACCAACGACAGTGGCGCACTCTCGCCCAAAGCACATACTGTCGTTGTGTCCTGGGACACTTCCTCCACATTTCCCATCCCCAGTCACAGTATGTAAGGCTGGTTTTGACAGGAAGGGCATCTGGCGTAAAAAAATAAAATAAAAATAAAATGCCTGCCAGATCACTGTGCGTCTGGTTTGTTGAATACACTACAGGAACTCTATTTCTCTGGAGTCACTCCCAGTGACTATGGGCCTGAGGCGGGGTACTCGCAGGCATAGTTACACTCATTATTCTACAGTTATTGTTCAGGCCAAGCCAGGAGGTGCATCACATTCACAGCCTTTTTCTCTAAATTTAAAGATGACGCTGAAAAGTGCAATTCCTACAGTAGCCCTGCAGGGACACACTGTTGTCTATCCACAAATCTAATGGAGTTTGTCAGAAGTTCCAATAAAAAATATGTTTGTGTGCTAAGACTTCAGCAAAATTGTGTTAAAAAACAAAAAACGTGAATGTGCTTCTCCTCCAGCAGTGCTCAGTTTGTCCTCTCTGGTAAATGTGTCATGGTACGTTCACACCGGACGCGAATCAGGCGTCAGGTGTGAGTGATTACCATGTTAAGTCTATGGAGAGCCGTGTTCAGGCGCGAACAAGCGTCCTGCGGTGCGAATGACGCAAATTGAGCGTTTGACGCGCGAGTCCCGCGAATAGGCGAAGACGCGAACAACGCAGACTCACGTCCAACGCTCTGGTCGCGGAAGTTGAAAAATTTGAACTTCTGCGAACATTCGCGGCACGTTAACCAATCAGGGACCTGCTGTAGCAGTGACGTGGTTACGTACGACGTAACAGGAGGAGATCCCTGCCTCGGAGATCCAGCAAAACAATCATCGAGGCTTCAGAGTGAACCCGGAGATAAAAGCTGCAGCCTACAGCAGCTTCTACTTTTATGAAGACAGGAAACAAAAACAGCCCTGATAGAAAACACTATAAATAAAATAAATATGGCTGTTTAGGCTTTGTGTGAGTGTGGTTATAGCTGTTATCTGTGATACAAGCCTGTGACAGAGGCTTGCTTCGATCATCGTGACATCAAGAACACACAAATAACTACAAGTAAATATAAAGGGGGGTTAACTTTACCAAAATAGCCTATTGAGATGTGTTTGTTATATTAGCAGTTATTGCACTCTACAGAACAACAGAAAATACAGAGCTGGAGGACTAGACCAGACCCCAAAACCACAGAGAGAGCTAATGTACAAGAAATAACCCCAGGTGTCTCAGCTCTGTCTCTGGGGTTAATGCTGCTGTACAGCAGCAGTGTCCTGGGACACAGGTGACCAAACCCAGACAGGCTCAGGAGTAGCCCTAGCGGCCATGCCCCTCATTTGACGCGAATGAAGCGTCCAATTCGCCTCATTCGAATAGAGCGAATTTCACGTGCGAATGACGCGAGTGAATTCAAAATGGTCACGCGTCCAACTAGACGCGAATGACGCGAATTTGACGCCTGATTCGCGTCCGGTGTGAACGTACCATCAGACTTTATATGGAGATGTAACTGTAAAACATGACAGAGAAACTGAAAATGACAAAGGATTTTTTTTATTAACACTTATTATTTATAACATTTATTAGAAAAAATACAGAAACAATGGCTTGATATGTAAAACTGCATGATTTTAAGGTACATTACAATTATAATGAATGAACAATAATGAGAATATATGACAAAAAAGATATTAAACAACTAAAACTATTTATTGTTACATATCTGTTACAGTATTTTGACAACAGAAGTCAACTTAAAGGGGCTATATTCTGCAAAATCGACTTTTTTATAGCTTTCTTCCATGTTATAGCGCTGTTACCTCACTAGAAACAGACCTGTGATTTTGTTTGAGTAATCCTGCATTCTCAGTTTCGCTGATCCAGAGAAGACCAAGCTCGGTTTAAAAATATGAACAAAAGCAGAATATAGCCCCTTTAACTTTGAAGTTAAAATGAAAAATATGACTATTTTAGCTCAGTGATGTTTGATGGCCTCTGTGCTGCAGCTGCCTTCTTTAAATCCCACCAAAGATTTTCAATGGGATTTAAATCTGGAGAGTGAGAAGACTGCTCCAGGACGTCCCAGGTGAAAAATCTTTCACTGACAAATCCTTAAAGTCTTTTAGGGGGGTTGAATATTTCTGATTACAGTTGTATTTGTATTCAAGACAATGTACAGCATGTTGAATCATTTTTAACACATTGTAAACAGGAAGTTTGTCTCAGGCATCTGCTGTCCTCACAAGTGTGCATGTGTTTAATGTTTTTATGTTGTTTTTACAAAGCAAAACTAAATAAATGTACAATAAAACACTCTATTCATGTTTTTCTTCAAGTTTATACATAAGAAAGATTTAGATTAGAGAGCTGGAACTGATAAGTTAGAGGAAAAAAAGGTTTATAAGATCTTTATTGTGTGACTTATTCCCTGTAGGTCAGTCAGCACAGTTTGGAGAAGCAGACAGGAGCAATAACAGCTGCGAATGGAGAGAGAAAACACACTTCAGGTTCTCCAACTCCAGAAACTCCTCTCTGTGCAAGACCAGGACTAAACCAGGACTAAACCAGGTCTAAACCAGGACTAAACCAGGCCTAAACTTCTCTTAATACAAAGATGTGCTCCATAGAAGAAACTAGGACTAAACCAAGATTAAACCAGGACTAAACTAAGTTCAAACCAGGTCTAAACCAGATCTAAACTCTTCTCAGTGCAGGTGTGTGCTCCATAAAAGAAACCAGGTCTAAACCAGGTCTAAACTCAGTGCAAGTGTTCTGTAAAAGGGATTTAAAGTGATTTATTTTGACATATGACAGGTTTTTATTACTGTTCCTCATTTATACAACACCAGAAGTTAGCACTGCTCAGTCTGCTCCTCAGTGTGGCAGCAGTAGCAGTAGAAGTAGCAGTGGTAGTAATAGGAGTTATAGTAATAGGACAAACTTGGTCTATTGGACAAAGAGTGCTTTGCTTGCACAGATGAACTTATTGTTCATAATGTTTTTTGCAGGGTCCCAGCTCTCTGTCACGTTCTGATTAGGGATTATCAGTGCTTTAGTACCATTATCACCCAGGGCTGTCTTCATCCAGAACCTTTACACAGACAAGACGTAGAGTTAAATTAAACCAAAGTCCGGCCACACAGGTCATAAACCTAGCTCTATGCTGGTCCCAAGACTCACCCCAAAGTGTCCGTCCGTCCGTCCACCCAGACCCAGCTGCTGTTCACCAATGTCAAACCGATCCAGAAGCCATGAAACTCATCATAGTAATACTTGATCTGATCATGGATGAACTTCTGTGAATGACACCACAGCTGACGTAACCAGGTTTTGACATTAACACTCACCCAACCGGACAAATGCAAAGGTGGATTTTCATTTTGGCTTCAACACAAATTATGAATATCTATTGTATATCTTAACTTTAAAGGTGAAGCCTGAATTTATGTTGCTCTGCTTGAGTGTACACCTTTCAGTAGAGAAGTAATGATGTTTAAATTTCACGGTACAGTTTTATTATGATACTGATCTCACGGTGCGGTATTTATTGCGATATTGTGGGGAGGCGCCTGGTATTTGAGGAAAAACTCAAGATAACAATACGTATTCTTTAGCCTTTAGTGCATTCATGTTGGCTGCACTGAGCAAAGGATCATGGTTGATGTAGTTCACTCTGCTTTTTTACCCTTCTGCTGCAACAAAACAATGCATATTACCCATGGGAGCTTATACACGATATCAAGATATGACCAATATTGATACCTCAATTTATTCTGCCAAGATAAACCTTGTTTTTAATCCCTTTCTCTACATACATGCATGATCCAATAGTTAAACTTCAAAAAAGAGCAATGAGAATAATAAATAAATTTGGATTTTGTGAATTTACCAAATCTAATCCAATACCTTAAATACTGTGGATATTGTGCAGTTAAAAATGTTGGAAATTTTTATTCGCGCTGTGAGTAGGAGCCTTCCTTTGGGCATTCAATCCTTTTTCAAACTGAGAAATTAACATTATAACCTAAGAAGTAGTACGTAAAATCAGGACAAATGTCAAGTGAAGATGTCTTTCTGTTTTAGAAATAAAATTACGGCATGATCTTAATGATGGATTTAAGTAAACTCTGTCAAAGTTTTAAAAATCTTTAAGCTGTAAAAGAAGTAGTAATTATTAAGGAAGGGTTTAAGTTGTAAATAAACTCTGAGAAGTGAAGTGTATGATTTGTTTGTGACGTATTTATATCGGCTGATTCTGCTGATGTTTTGTGTAGGATGGGCTCAGATCAGCAGGACGCTTCAGCCCAATCACTTTTGGTTAAGGACTTCCACAGTTTGAGAGATACAGTACTGTAAATGTTTGTGAAGAACCAAACCCCTCTTCACAGTCCAGTCCCAGACCAGTCTCACCTGTTCCTGCAGCGAGTCGATGACCACCAGATCTGAGATGGGGCTTTTCCCTTTGCAGTAAGTCTGGCTCTGCTGCCAGGACTTCCACGGATTTTGATCATAAAAAAAGTAACATTTGTTCTGAAAGTGGAGCCAACCGTTGAGACACGGCTGGCAGTCTGAAAAACACACACAGAGTTATGGAAAGTGTTATTATGGACCTTTAGCTTGTTTTGTTTACTGTATGTGGCTATCTCAACCCAATTATGACTGCAACAAGATACAAACACACAAGAAACAATGGACATACAACCAATGAGAATTCAGTACCAACATGCACACATTAAACTTCCTCTGGACCACTGATATTTTTAATAACAGCATACATCAGGGTTGCCAAGTCTCAAGGAGATACATTCTGCAAATTTAAATTTCTCCCATGTTATAATGTTCAAAAACATGCACTATATTTCCAAAATTATTCCCTCACCCACATAAATAACTCAATTTGGATTATGGTGTGGGTTTTTTTAGGAGCTGGGCCTGGCCTCTTCTTTTCCAGTGAAAGGAACTCTGAATGCTTCAGCACCAACTTTGTGGGAACAGTTTGGGGATGGCCACTTCTTGTTCCAACATGACTGCACCAGAGCACAAACCATGGTCCATAAAGACATGGATGAGTGAGTTTGGTGAGGAAGAACTTGACTGAACCTGCACAGAGTCCTGACCTCAACCTGACAGAACACCTTTGGGATGAATTAGAGCAAAGACTGTGAGCCAGACCTTCTCTACAACATCAATGTCTGACATAGATAGATGCAAAAACTGGGCCCACGTCATATTAAACCCTATGGATTATTATGAAATGTCACTTACCATATTTTCCAGACTATACGTCACTCTGGAGTATAAGTCGCACTAGCCAAAAATTGCATAATGAAGAAGAAAAAAACGTATATAAGTCACACTGGACTATAAGTCGCATTTTGGAGGGGAAATTTATTTTACAAAATCCGACACCAAGAACAGTCTTGAAAGACAAGTTATAGTAATAATAGAATAGAGAACAACAGGCTGAATAGGTGTGCGGTTTGCTAACGTAACACATTGATGTTTATTCAGCTACATGAAGCATAAACAATGAACTGAATAGGTGTCTCGTATGTTAACGTAATATATTAACAGTTATTCACATAACTATAGCATAAAGAACATAATATAACAAGTTCACCAAACTCACCATCTCACTCCTAATCACTAAATCCTTTAAATTCTTCATCCTCGGTGTCGCTTCTGAACAACTCCGCCAACTCCGGAGGTAGACGAAGCGCCGCTTCCTCCTCTGCGTGGCTGTCGTCAGACTCAGCATCAGTTCCATTTCCAATTATTCCGCTCTTTCTCAGTTGTCTTTATAGCCTAAGTTGTTAGTGGTAATGTTTACATTTTAAATTGTCAGTGGTACAGGTGCAGCAGATGCTGGTACACAAGCCTAGAGCGCCCTCTAACCAACACCTGAAATATTTTAATATATAAGTCGCACCTGAGGATACGTCACACCCCTAGCCAGACTATGGAAAAAAGTGCGACTTATAGTCCAGAAAATACGGTAAGTTCATGTGTGTGTAAAGGTAGGTGAGTTAATACTTTTGGAAATATAGTGTCTCTGGAGTTGTGTTTACCTTAATTCAGGGCGGTTTATTCTCAGACAAAGCCCTTCTGAGGCCTCAAAACGCTCAATTCCACAAACACCCGCCTCTCCCATGAAGCCCCACCCACTCCAGGAAGCACTGACCAATCAACAAACCCTCTACATCCAGTCTGCTCTGAGTCATTTATCTAAAAAAAGGTGTACAGCTCTGTTTCCACTGATTTTTCATTTTGTAGTAAAATGGCATCAAAAAAAAAAATCTTCAGATAAGTGCATTGATCTAAATTGTGTTCAAAAGACTGTAACACTTTGCTGCCCTCTGCTGGTCTCCTCACATCAGTAGAGTACTTAAACTATCTCTTTAACTTAGCTTAAAAAATATTATTACATATTCTGGGTGCTAAGAAATACTGCAATTAAACAAATTACACAATCTTAAAAAAATAAAAATAAATAAATAAATAATAATAATAATAATAATAATAATAATAATAATAGAGACCTCCCACTCTAAATACATGGGTTGATTCAGTACAATATTTATATAATATGGAAGAAATAACATATAAAATGTCTAATAAACTGAGCCTGGTCCATGTTGTTGTCCTAGAGTTACTGTCAACTGTGATATTTATGAGGTTTATATTGATAATTAATGTTAAATATTAAATCATAAGTAATTAGTTAGAATTGCTATCATGATGATTGCTATGTTTACTTGTAATAACGATAAAGACAAAGTGTAGTAATTAATAGAACTGTTTGTTTTCTCGTATATTTTTACCTTTTCACTCCTTTTAATGAGCGTGAAACAATAAAGTATATTTAAAAACATTCTCTCTTCGATTAGATCAGGTTTTTAAAAGGTTTTGGGCGGGTTTTGACTTTCAGACCTGGCAACCCTGACATAAATTAAAGCACATAAAGCAAGTCCCATTTCAGACACTTAAACACTTGTTAATGTTACAGACTGACGTTTGTTTGGACAGAAGCTGCTGACGGGGAACTGACTGTAGCTCATTATGATTTGCAGGGTCCAGTTGAGGGAGTCCCTCTGTTGGCTCAGGTCCTGGGTCAGATTGGCCAGTCTGATCTTCTCTCTGGACAGGGCCTGAGTCTGGTTCTCCAGCCGGTCCCGCTCCTGCTGCAGGTGCTCCGTGTTGTTCCGGAGCAGGCTCATCTCCGTGGACAGACGCTGGTTCTCAGAGCTGTGGCTGGTCATCGACAAGGCCACTGGAACATAAAAGAAAGACAAAAGACAGGCAGGAGTAGTGTTTAATGTCAGCGTTTAACCGAGCTTTATCCTCAATGATAAATAAAGTGACTCACAGTAGATGAGGACGGCGACGCTGACCAGCAGCAGCACACAGAGGGCCACGATAATCCCTGTCAGGACCTGCACTTCTTTCACAGGCTCGAGCTTTTTACCGCCTGCTGAAGACAAAAACATTACACATATTAGTGAGATAAACTTACAAACTGAGGAAAAAGCTATATTTCTGACACATCTTAGCATTGGAAATATCATTTGAACATTAAAATGATCCTATAACATGTTTTTCACCCATTTGGTCCCATTTTAAAGATACAATTTTCCATGCAACACATCTTTTTTGCTGTTGAAAAGTACTCACGACTAAAATCTACTGTGCTAGAGATGCCCAATGTAATCGACTTGTAAATAAATATAGAAAGGAGGAAACTTTCTCTTTGAGCTAATTGAGATTTAGCTGGTCTTACTTATTAGATTTCATTATATTATGTCCAGCTTGGCTAACTCTGTTCTATACACAGAAGTTAGTCTGGTTCCTTCATGCAAGTTTTATTTATACAGGCACAGAAACCAATCAGAGAAACAAAGGGCAGGACGTACGCAGCGTGCCTCTGACCCAAACAAACAGCAGATTGTTGCCAGTTTTGCCATAAAACACCAGAATACAGCGTATTATGTGAAACTCTGTACTTATTTCTGAACGGGGACAGCAGCAGAAGCCAGTTGTACAAAGAGTTGTGGAAAAAGTTGATTTGTTTGAATGTGGTTGTTACGTCAGTGGCACTTTACTGTTGTTAAAATGGAAACAGGACGACGACAAAAATCCCACAAATTACTGAAGAATGAGGACTTCAGCAGAATCAACAGGTGACGAAGACTTATTTAGGCTCAGGTTAGTCCTTGTTTTAAAAAAAAGTCTTTATTTTGCGTCTCTCTGGTGAACTTTAACTGTAAAAATCTCTGTTATCGTCAGTGCACTGTGGGAAACTTCTCTCACTGCGTCACTTATGGCAAGAACAGTTTCCACATTCACAAACCTCCAGTTTTACCACACTCCCTTTGAGCAACACTGCTCACTCCTTAGACCACTTCTTCTTCTTCTTCTGGAGGTGCTCTGACCCAGTCGTCTGAAGCCGTCATAGTTTTAGATCTTGTCACACTCGCTCTATGTTGAGGACAAAACGTTCACCTGCTGCCTGATATAACCCACTCTCTAACAGGAGCCATGATAAAGAGATAATCTGTTTACTCACTTCATCGGTCAGTGGTCATAATGTTATGGCTGATCTGTGTATGTTATATGTGTAGATTTAAATTCACCTGTGTTAGAGCCACTGGCTGAAGACGTTGGATTGAATTTCACCTCTGAGTAAACAGTTTGTTCCTCTTTATTGGCTGAAACATAGAAAGCATTTGGACATCGTCAGCTGTATAGTCCATTAATAAAAAGCAGAAAAGTAAAAGGAACTAACAGTATTTTCTTATGTCTAAAACATTAAACAAACAGGTTTAGTCTTGATTTAGTCCTGGTTTAGGCTGATGTAAAGGCTGCGTTGCATTAGGCTCAGGTTAGTCAAGGTTTAGTCCTGGTTTAGGCTTGGGATAGTCCTGGGTTAGTCCTGGTTTAGGCTGGTTTAAAGGCTGTGTTAGGCTCATGTTAGTCCTGGTTTAGTTCTGGCTTGGGCTCTGTTTAGTCCTGGTTTAGTCCTGGTTTGGGCTCGGTTTAGTCCTGTTTTAGTCCTGGTTTTGGCTCGGTTTAGTTCTGGGTTAGTCCTGTTTTAGTCCTGGTTTGGGCTTGATTTAGTCCTGTTTTAGTCCTGGTTTGGGCTCGATTTAGTCCTGGGTTAGTCCTGTTTTAGTCCTGGTTTGGGCTTGATTTAGTCCTGTTTTAGTCCTGGTTTTGGCTCGGTTTAGTTCTGGGTTAGTCCTGTTTTAGTCCTGGTTTGGGCTTGATTTAGTCCTGTTTTAGTCCTGGTTTGGGCTCGATTTAGTTCTGGGTTAGTCCTGTTTTAGTCCTGGTTTGGGCTTGATTTAGTCCTGTTTTAGTCCTGGTTTGGGCTTGATTTAGTCCTGTTTTAGTCCTGGTTTGGGCTTGATTTAGTCCTGTTTTAGTCCTGGTTTTGGCTCGGTTTAGTTCTGGGTTAGTCCTGTTTTAGTCCTGGTTTGGGTTCGATTTAGTCCTGTTTTAGTCCTGGTTTGGGCTCGATTTAGTCCTGTTTTAGTCCTGGTTTGGGCTCGATTTAGTCCTGTTTTAGTCCTGGTTTGGGCTCGATTTAGTCCTGGATTAGTCCTGGTTTGGGCCTGTATAAAGGCTGTGTTAGGCTCAGATTAGTCCTGTTTAGCCCCAGTTTAGGCTCGGTTTAGTCCTGGGTTAGTCCTGGTTTAGTCCCGCTGCCGTCCTATTTCAGGCCTTGTTTAGTCCTGGTTCAGTCCTGGTTTAGTTTTGTTTAAAGGCTGGTTTATTTGCTTATCTCATACATTAACAACAGATCAGGTGTTAAAACCATTTCATGTAAAATAATAACTCATTTTGAACTTGATAGCCACAAATGTTGGCGACAAAAGGCTGGAAACAAAGAGCATTTTAGGACTAAAAGAACTGCCATCACTTCAGTGAGATGTTTGGGTATAAAGGTATTTTATAAAGGGTTTGTATTATTAATATTGGATGTTCATGAGTTTCCCCTATGCTGCTAAACTGGCCTCTTAAAAAAAAGTCCAAGCTAGGGCTGAATGATAAGGAAAGGAAGTCTGGCCAATGTATTGCACTGGGCTTAGAAATGGTTGAAAATAGATTAATAATACTTTAGTTATGCAGTGAAATAAATTACTTCATTTTTCATAATTATTAGGGTCAGGGAGGAGAAGGGTGGGGGCTGTCAACATATCAACTGATAAAATGAGGAGTCACTTGGAAAAAATGTTTGGAACCACTGTGTTAGCATCCTGTCGCTAGCAACCATGCTAAATAGCCATTTTGTGCTCTGTCCATTCCCCATTGTTGCTAGCAGACACCTAATCAAGCGTTCTCTGCAAAGCCAAAGTTACAGCCCCCACAGAAGAGGTTTTCCACAGATACATTATTTTAAAATATAAAACATGAAATACTAACGCAGAGTTTCAAAAAGATTGAAAAAAGCTGAATATGGGACAATGCATTAAAAACAGACATTGTTCTGTTCTGAAATCACTGCATGGACCAGGAACACTTCCCTGAGAGAGAAACGCTGCTCCCACCACATTCACAACGAGCTTTGGTAAAATATCTCAGTTTTTATCTCCTGAAATGTCATTCTATTGAAAATAAAATATGGTTTTATGAAGAATTGAACTCGAAGTGAACTTTCTCTCAGACCTGTGGCCAAAAGAAAACCACACTGACTTCACTTTTGGCAGCGGCGTGTGCAGTAACTCTGGACTAATGTGGGTGTGGAATTATGAAAAGTACTGCAGTTCCTCTTAGCTAAAGTAAACTAATGCAAATACTAATAAAACTAACACTATAAAAGTAAGTAACAGGAACAGTGCACTGCCTCCAGCTTCTGTCCTGGGTGTTTACACTGTGGTACTTTAAAGGTGACTGTACTCGTGGCAATTCCTCTTCATGTTGTGTTTGATGGTTTTCCTGTTGCAAACTGAATAATAACTAAAGCAGAGTTGTGTAGTAATGAGTTACATTTATATTTAGTTTTTAACTCCCAATTTTAAAAAGTGATGTTGTTACTTTTCAGTGACAAATGACAAGTGTCTTTGCCACCACAAAACACCATAAAATATGTATACATTCATATTTTTGTTCTACTTTTTTGCATAAATCTTTTAATCAACTTGTGCCCTGATCATAAATACCAAATATGTAATTATCTTCAGAATTTTAACCTTTTATGCCAGTTTATGTAATAGTATCTCAAGTTTTTAGTAAACAACATAAATCACTGGCACTGGGAATGTCAAAGATTACCAACAAGATTTATTTTTAGAGATAACTTTTGAACTCCCATTAAAACTGGTTGTAACTTTTTGTTAGTGTCAACACTGGGAGTTAGCAGAATTTCCAAATGCGCCTTGCACATCCACAAAAAAAAAAAAAGAAAAAAAGGAAAGATAATACTGATGCAAATACAGTGTCATTTATCAAAAAAATCCATTCATCCCAAATCCATCTAAATCAGTGTTGCTGGTCTTCTTTGGCATAACCAAGGCTGTAATAACAACCCCTGGAAAAATCCACTTTGCTTTGAGAATATTACAACAAATGATGCTATTACATAGACTGGCATAAAAAGGGTTAGGGATTCTGAAAACGATAAAATATCTGGTATCTATGGTCCAGGCAGAAGTTTATTAAAAGATTTATGCAACAAAAAAAAAAAAAGAAGCAGAACAAAATATAAATGTATCGTATTTCTCGGATGTTTTGTGACATGGACACTTGCAGCAGTGTAACAGATTTAGTCAGAGAGAGGAAACATGAATTTTAGATTTGTATTTAGAAAATCAACATTAGTGATAAAATACACAGCTGAGACACAGAAGAGAAACAAGAAGAACCACTGCAAAGATAGCAACAAAATAATATTTGAAAAGGACACTTTAGTCCTCAGGGTAGTACTTCACTATCACAACATACGCAGTTTGCTCTTTTATAAACAGCACAGTGGCAGAGTGGTTAGCGCTCTGGCCTTTCTCTGGGATGTTTGCATGCTCTCTCTGTGTCTGGGTGGGTTTTCTCTGAGTGCTCTGGTTTCCCTAATCGACCTAAAACACACAGCAGGCTAATCCTCCAGAGGTACTCCTGACCTGGCTCCTGGCTCCTGGCTCCTGGCTCCTGGCTCAGGTCTGGAGCAGGGTCCTGGGTCAGGTTTAACCCAGCGGCAGTGAAGGATGGGTCAAATCTAAACGACAGATTTCCCTGCGGGGATAATAAAGGCTTTCTTAACCTTAAAGATGTTCTTTATTTAGACTTATTTTTATTTGTTTTTATTTGGAAACAGCAGAAGTGTCGCACATCACAACTAAAACATAAACCAGACATTACTCCAAACACTTTACTCAGTACTACAGTTTTTTCACCAAATACTTCTTACTTCTACTGCAGTAATATTATTTTGAAGTTTATGACTTTAGCTGCTTGATCCATCTCTGTTGTTAGCAAAGCAGACTGCTGTTGTGTCCTTGGGCAAGATACTTCCCACTGTGCCTGATGTATGAATGTGTTAGAGTAACTGTGTTTGGTGGTGGTCAGAGCGGCCGTATGCGCAGAATGGCTGCCACGATTCTGTCAGTCTGCCCCAGGCAGCAGCAGATACAGATTTGTGTAAACATTAAAGTAAAGAGTAACGTCTGTCTCATAAATAACAAGACACAGACAGTAGCTGCGTTTCCATTGACCATCAAATTGCGCAAATTGAATTTGCGAATATAAATTTGCCTAATGGAAACACAACAATTTCGAAAAAACTCGCATTTATCGAAAAAAAGTTTTTGCGCTTGGATGAGGTGGTTTTTCAGGCGTATCGAAATTGACATATTTCGCAAAACTGCAATGGAAACACTTTTGTCGAATTAAACGAGTCACGTGACCAACAACCGGATCCTGGCTGCCTTGGGCATTGCGCAGCGGGCGCCACAAGAGGAGCGTGTCATTCGGAAACGTTGAATCCACAGCTCTTCTGTAAAATCGCCTACTACAATTTCCCAAAAACGCTTCATACGTAGCCGCTCCCACGTATAAGGGGCCTGTCGCTCCATGGCCTGAATAAGACGCCGACGTCTCCTTTGACGGCTGATGATGAGCGCTAGTGCCGTGGCTGAAATATGGATATATCTGCTGTAAATCAAAGTAATGTTTACATCCGTCGCCATGTTTTTTGAATGACTTATCACGAGAGTAGGTTTGTTTTTATTCGCTTATGATTCAATGGAAACAGTGTAATTGCGAAATTGTGTTTTTTCGACATTTCTAGAATATCGATAAAATTTTGCGCATATGTGTAATGGAAACGTAGCTAGTATCACATACTGCTAACCCTAATAATTAATTGAGTTATTCAATATTTTTGTTATTGGTTTTATAATAACTTTGCTTAACCAAAACCTTCAAACATGTCTGTGAAGACTCTCAGTCAACCATCATTGAATCACAACAAAAATAATAAGTTAAAATAAAATAAAAAATAAGTTAAAATAATAAAAAATAAGACATCAAAGTCATTGAAAAACTAAATAACCAAGACACTGTGTTTGCATCAGTATTTTCTTATCACTAACTCCCAATGTTGTGATATTACACCATTTACAAAACACAATATTACTGAAATCAAAACATAAAAAGTTTTGTTTTCTTCCTATGAACATAGTCTGTACACAGAAACAAATATTTCACTTTTGTAATCTAGTTTTATCCAGTTTTGTAAAACAAGATAGAGGTCTTTGACAAAAATACACAAATGAGGTTTAATCAAAAATCAGCAGGGTAGGTTTAAGTCCAAGTTTGCAGACCGTGATAATAATAATAATAATAATAATAATAATAATAATAATAATAATAAAACATGTATCAGACCAGCGGGCGGTGGTTTATGTCCGTTCCTGAAGACCACAGACGAGTATTCCACCTGGTCCTCCATGGTTCAGCTCCAACGCTCTGCAGTTTTCATCATGTCCCTGTGTATTTATGTGAACACTTCTGCAGCGTTACGCAAAGCATCGCAGAAAAAGAGAAGTGCAGTGGACAGAAGGAGCCAGAGAGAGATAAGCTATCAGCTCTGTGGAAAAAAAAGTCTGGCCTAGAGTTATTTCTGTGTGGAGTGATGGTATTTCATGTGATTATTGTAAGATTTGGTTCTGTTTTTGTAAAGAGGAAACAGAGATCTGCAGGGTTTTTACAGTTTTCAACAGACCAATGCAAAAAAACAACAACAGATGAACAGGTGCATGTTTAATTTTAGTTTAAAAACATGTGGATAAAATAGAACATTTCTATTAAGTGCTCTACTGGTGCCATAAAGAAACAGGTGAAGAGACCATCAGAGGGCAGACTGTTGCAGTCTTTTAAACATAATTTAAAGAATAAAAGAAACTTCACTTCCTGGAACTTTTTGTATGATGCCATTTTACTACAAAATAAAAAAAATCCTCATAGATAAATGAATGAGAGCAGACTGGATGAAGAGGGCTTGTTGTTGTTTTTGTCAGTGCTTCCTGGAGTGGGCGGGGCTTCGTGCAAGTGAGCGTTTTGAAGCCTCAGAAACCTGGCGCCAGAGAATACAGAATTACTCAAACAGGCGTGAATGAAACAACAGACAGATCTATGTACGCTTTTGATACACTGTAAAAACAAATGTGAAATCTCAAAAACTCAAGGCAACAGGAGCGCTAAAGATTTTTGAGTTTTGGGGGCCAACTTAAAATCAACATTTATTTATTTTTTACTCACCTAATTTCACATTTATATGTCTTTTTTTAACTCATCTTTTAAAAATAAGGATAGCGAGTAAATCCTGCTGCCTTGACTTTTTACATTTTTGCAGCATTTTTTTTTTTTACAGTGTGAGGGAACAACATTATAACTTGGGAGAAAGAGAGGAGAAGTTGATTTTATAGAATACATCTCCTTTAACAAAAAAGAAGTCCCGGGAAGACGGGAAAGCACAGTTCTCTCCAGCTGCAGAACCATGAGACTGTCACCAACACTCATGGTGCTGTTTTTTTATAGAAAAGGGAAGCTGTGATAGTAGTAGTAGTAGTAGTAGTAGTAGTAGTAGTAGTAGTAGTAGTATTTACTATGCAACTTTCAATGATACTTGGAAACTGTCCAAAGCCCCTAAGGTCATGTTCATCCATCAATTAACTTTTTTCTAATCAGGCATTTATTCAAACATATAATGAAGGAATAAGCTGTGGTTTTATTTCAATTCAATTCAATTCAGATTTTTTTGTATGGCCCAATATCACAACAAAAGTCACCTCAAAGGGCTTCACAAACAGTTGATCAAACATTAACACACAATCAGCACAAACAATAACTACACTAAACTAAAGTTTTTGCGCTTGGATGAGGTGGTTTTTCAGGCGTATCAAAATTGACATATTTCGCAAAACTGCAATGGAAACACTTTTGTCGAATCAAACGAGTCACGTGACCAACAACCGGATACTGGCTGCCTTGGGCATTGCGCAGCGGGCGCCACAAGAGGTCCCTCAGCATCGCACAGCTGTAGCTGAGAACAAACATAGTTGCTGTTGAAGAGTCTTTATCAGGGGTCGGCAGGTTTGATTGCAGTCAGGCCAAATATTTATTGAACCACCAGGTGGCGCATGAATGGACATACAGGTCACCTTTAAATGAACATGATAAAATGCAGGATTTTGGATGTTTTGGATAGAGGCAAATGTAACCAGGACAGAAGGAGGTCACATGATAGAATGCTTGCTATTTATTGGTTGGAAGCAACTAAAACCATGAAACGCTCGCATGAAACGATGGAAAATGGAGTCAGCGCAGGAATCTGAGAGTGAAACTGAAGTATCCAGAGTGAATGAACATAAAAAGAAAAGGAAAAAAAATGTTATAAAGGAAAATGAATCACTTTTGGTGGGAATGGTGGCAGTCACCCGAGAAAGTGGGTTGTTTAAAGATCCGCACGAAGTTGGAAGCATTATTGCAAAAAAGGTGGGAAATGTGCGTTCAGTAAAGATTACCAGAAGTGGTTTTGTGATCATTGGATGTAACTCCAAAGAGCAAAGAGAGAAGGCATTAAAGATAAAAGTTTGGTGTATTAAATTCTTCCCCCTTGATTCAAATAAAGGATTGAAAGGAGTGATAACCGGTGTGCTCCTTTCTGCTGATGAGAAGACCTTTTTGAAAATAGTTGGTGTGGGTGCAGCGAAGCGATTTTGTGATGGAGAGAGACAGGAGAGCACTTTACTGAGCCTGACATTTAATGGTGAGCTACCTGATAGAGTATAGACTGATTATCTATGTTACTGCATGTGACCATTTGAGAGAAATCCACTAAGATGTTACGCCTGTCAAGAGTACGGCCATGTAGCTTCTGTGTGCAGGGGAATCAAAAGATGTGGCAGCTGTGGGAGAAATGACTGTGAAAATGAAAAGCTGTGTTCGAATTGGAATAGAGCCAAGATGCCTGCACTGTGAAGGTTGTCATCATACTGGAGACATTTAGAGAAAAAGATAAATAACCTGAGAAGTGTCCAAAAGATATTGTATGCTGAGGCGGTCAAAAGAGCAAGAAGGGAAACTGAAAATGAAGCGAAAAAAGAAGAAGAAAAGTCAGAAGGAAAATGCAACAGTCAAGAGAGATACATTTCTGTGGAGGAAAAATGTTTTCTGGCATTTATTGCAATTGTTATTAACTGTGCTGAGGGTCTTCATTGGAAATCAGAGAGAATTCATATGATTCTGAATGCTGCTAAAAGGTTTCTGAATGTGAGGAATATCACGGGCGAGGATGGAGGGGTTTTCATGTGACTCTGTAAAACATTGGTAAAGGTCCTTTTTAACCTGAGGGTGGTGGTAATGCACTAATACAGTTTGCCTCTGCTGTTAAACACTAAGGAAGAAGAAGAAAACCATGAAACCATGACAGAGCAGTAAGCTTGAAAATAGAGTCTTACAGCGCCTCACTCAATGACAGCTCCATGGGGTTAAATGCTATCAACTAATAGCAATTAATAAAAGTTGCTGACTCCTGGGTTATATTCTGCAAAATCAACTTGTTTTCTCTTTCTCCCATGTTATAATATTGTTCTCTCATGAAAACCTGAAGTTGTGTTTTGTTTCATTTATGCCTGATTGAGTAATCCTGTATTCTCTGGCATGGCCGTTCTGAGTCTTCAAACCTCAAACCAACGTCTCCCACAAAGCCCCGCCCACTCCAGGAAGCACTGACCAATCAACAAGCCCTCTACATTCAGTCTGCTCTGAGTCATTTATCCAAAAAAAAGGTGGACAGCTCTGTTTCCACTGATTTCTCACAGACATTTTTTCATTTTGTAGTAAAATGGCATCATACAAAAAATTTAAAGTGAACTGCTTTTTTTCTTTAAATTGTGTTCAAGAGAATACAACACTCTGCACTCTGCTGGTCTATTCACCTGTTTCATTATGCCACCTGCTTTATAAAAAACATTTTCTTTTAGTCACATAATGTTTTTAAAGGCTGTAAAACGTGCTGCTGTTCTAGAGGCGATCGAGATTGGTTTAAAAATATTAATAAAAGTAGAATTTTAAAAAAAAAAACCTCTTTAAATTGGTCAGCCATTTTTGGATGGCCTTGTTCTGGGGCAGGTATCGGCATCGGGACTCTTGGGCAGTAATGAAGAGATGTGAGGGGATGGTTGTGAGATGAAATGAAAGTGCAATGTTTTAAATGGAGCACGACATTACAAAACCTGATACAAATAAATATGTTTTTATTATTTTATACAAAAACAAATCATATAAAATTACACTGTACAACAGAAGTATATGTGCATAAAGAAAGCTTCAGGTCTCATTCAGAGCAGAAGTAAAAAACCTGATGATTTATAGCACTGCCCCCTCTCAGCTCCCCAAGAAGCCTTTTACAAACACACTGTAAAAAAATAAAATAATAAAAAATGTGGCAAAACTCAAGGCAACAGAATCCCTCAAGATTTTTTAGTTTTGGTGCCATCTCAAAATCTCAAGTTTTCAACAACCAACGTTTTTTTGTTCACCTAATTTGACATTCATATGTCTAAAAACGTTTTACTCTTTATCATTATTTTAACTTATCTTTTTCTCTGAACAACGGATAGTGAGTTGGCTGTAAAAAAAAAAAAAAAAGACAGAAAAAAAACTTAAAATTTAAAGTTTTAGGGGCACTAAATTAGGTAAACAAAAAAATAATAAACATGAGATTTTGAGTTGGCTCCAAAACTCAAAAATCTTGAGGGATCCTGCTGCCTTGAGATTTTTTTTTTCTTTTTTTTTTTTTACAATGGCGCCTCCCAATCTTCCCCTGAGCTGTGCGTTCACGAAGACAAAGTCAAAATGAAGTCAGGAGGATCTGAGTTCGCACACAGGTGGAGCTTGATCTGAGTCATTTGCAGTGACAACGGTTTGAGCGCTGATGTTGTTATCTTTACGTTTACTCCATCTGACCCACGAGTTAACATTAGAGAGAAAAGTAAAAGAACAAACATTCTGTGGAGCATACGAGGTTTTACACTGAGCGTATCAAGAGACGCACGGGCGACACGCTCTTCGTTTACTCCCGCATACAGTAAAAATATCCATGGTAATTCTCACTTGTTGTATGGATGTGGTGACTGAACTGTGTTTTGTTTTTCTGTGTGCCCACTGATGGTCCAAAATGAATTTCTCCTTAAGGAGACAATAAAGATTAATCTAATCTAAAAATGTTTAAAAAATGCCTCAAAAATGGCATTAAAAAGCATTAAAAACAGTTTTACAGGAGAACACAGATTTACAGGAGAGGAGCTTGATGTTGTTGTTGTTGTTCAGTGTTGTTGTTGTTCAGTGTGGTGGTTGTTGTTCAGTGTGTTGGTTGTTGTTGTTGTTGTTCAGTGTTGTTGTTCAGTGTGTTGGTGGTGGTTGTTGTTGTTCAGTGTGTTGGTGGTTGTTGTTGTTGTTCAGTGTGTTGGTTGTTGTTGTTGTTCAGTGTTGTTGTTGTTCAGTGTTGTTGTTGTTGTTCAGTGTTGTTGTTCAGTGTTGTTGTTGTTCAGTGTGGTGGTTGTTGTTCAGTGTTGTTGTTCAGTGTGTTGGTGGTTGTTGTTGTTGTTCAGTGTGTTGGTTGTTGTTGTTGTTCAGTGTTGTTGTTCAGTGTTGTTGTTGTTCAGTGTGTTGGTGGTTGTTGTTGTTGTTGTTCAGTGTTGTTGTTGTTCAGTGTGTTGGTTGTTGTTGTTGTTCAGTGTTGTTGTTGTTCAGTGTTGTGGTTGTTGTTCAGTGTTGTTGTTGTTCAGTGTGTTGGTTGTTGTTGTTGTTCAGTGTTGTTGTTGTTCAGTGTTGTGGTTGTTGTTCAGTGTTGTTGTTCAGTGTTGTTGCTGTTGTGTTGTTGTTCAGTGTTGTTGTTCAGTGTTGTTGTTGTTCAGTGTGGTGGTTGTTGTTCAGTGTTGTTGTTCAGTGTGTTGGTGGTTGTTGTTGTTGTTCAGTGTGTTGGTTGTTGTTGTTGTTCAGTGTTGTTGTTCAGTGTTGTTGTTGTTCAGTGTGTTGGTGGTTGTTGTTGTTGTTGTTCAGTGTTGTTGTTGTTCAGTGTTGTGGTTGTTGTTCAGTGTTGTTGTTCAGTGTTGTTGCTGTTGTTGTTGTTGTTCAGTGTTGTTGTTGTTCAGTGTTGTTGTTCAGTGTTGTTGTTGTTCAGTGTGTTGGTTGTTGTTCAGTGTTGTTGTTGTTCAGTGTGGTGGTTGTTGTTGTTGTTGTTGTTCAGTGTTGTTGTTGTTCAGTGTTGTGGTTGTTGTTCAGTGTTGTTGTTCAGTGTTGTTGCTGTTGTTGTTGTTGTTCAGTGTTGTTGTTGTTCAGTGTTGTGGTTGTTGTTCAGTGTTGTTGTTCAGTGTTGTTGCTGTTGTTGTTGTTGTTCAGTGTTGTTGTTTGATGAGGGCCGCAGTCTCACAGATCCAGTGATTTCTAGAGCTACAGGAGTCCTTCTTCCAGGTGGCCCGGGGGTCAGAGCGGTGAAGGGTCAGTGCACACTGGCCTGTGTACACCGGCTGCTCGCTCAACCAGAAACTGCAACAACACACATTACAACACTTTAATGTCTTAGTCTGAACAATATTAGACAGCTGAAGGCCTCAATGTTGTTTCCTCCTCAGTCCCAGTCTGAGTGATCCTGTTTGCTGAGGCAGGTCCCAGTCTCACAGCTCTACGTAGATACATGAAACCAGGAAGTGCTCCTGTGCGTTTCTAAAGCTCATGCACCGTCACCATAGCCTGGCCGGCCAGACAAACCCTTTTCCTATTTTATACAAAGGAGTTAGTCTCGTACCTCTTTGCTAAAGTTTCATTTCTGTGGTGGAACAATGACAGGCAGAGCAACCAATCAGAGAAATGAAAGGGCTGACCTAAAAAAAACTTGGATTTCTGACGTTTTTTTTAATAAAACACCAGAATATGGCATTTAATGAGCAGCTCTATATTTATTTTTTTACAGAGACAGCAGCAGAAACCAGTTGTACAAAGACTTGTTTTTTTTATGCATCTGTTACTTGGATGTCAGTGGGACTTTACTGTTGTTAAAATGGAAACAAGATGACAAAAAAAATCCCACAGAGGACTGAACAACCACGAGGACTTCAGCAGAACCAACAGGTGACGAAGGAAAGCACTAAACACAGTTAATCAGGTCAGAGAAGTTATTAAATCAGCTTGGTAGCCAGAGCTTCCTTGGTTAGCTTCCGCTTTCATAAGACGCGCTGCAGATAAACGGCTATGATAGGCCAGTTCCAAATCAAGCCGGAGAAACGTGAAAAGTAAGTAGGAAAGTCTGGCTCATCAGGCTACCATCAGCAGACTTGTTCTGATCATTTCAGTGCTTAAACCACCGTCACTACGCAGCACTCAGCTCATTTATCTATCTGCCTTTTTGGTCCAATCCCCACCGTTTCCAAAAGAAGCGTCAGACATCTAATCCGAGCATTTTCTGCAAGGTCAAAGTAACATCTCCCCAAAAGAAGAGGTTTTCCATACATACATTATACATTATAAGTTATAAAACGTGAAATACTAATGCAAAGGAGTCTAATAGTATTTTGGAGAGCCTGGAAAAGAAGTGAAGTGTGAAGTTTCTCAGTCAGCCAGGTCATTGCATACTAACGGAATCACAGAAGGCAAAACAAACAGACAAACATCTCGTAAATGAAAGTACTGTATAGATGCCTTATTTTAATCAGGCCTTAAACTGCCAAAGCTAGAAAAATTGTTGGAAAAGTGGACCGAGACCAGGAGCGGGGGCCTGGACCTGGGATTGACAGCTGTCGCAGTATGGCAGCAAGAGAGGACTGGGACAAGAGCACAAGAGACTCCCACTCTTGTGTTCTTGTCCCTGAAAAAGACCTCCCATATTTTGGCCAACACAGGGGTCCTCTGCCTGGGGAACCTGGGCAAATCCCCATGTCTGTGATTCAGGCTGTTTTTGTCAGCAAATCGTTTTCTAAAGATGGTAATAGCGATCCAAAATGTCTTTTAACGCTCCATTTTACGTCTTTATTTAAACTATGTCTCTAAAGGTCCTACTCCAATCCTATCCTACTTTTCTACCAAAATAAAGTCTATAAAACCTCCTAAAAACACTGACGTCAAGGGGTCATTTCTTGATTTCAGAGGTTCAGGGTTAATGCTTATTCTGTGAGAATAGGGCTTAAGAAGTGCCACTTATTCAAAAAGTGACTCAAGTAAATGTAAGGTTGCTCTGTTGTCAAGGCTGTGGGGGGAGTGATTGGAGAGGTATTTTTGTTACTGCCGCTTTAATCTCCCAGTGTTTGTTCCTTATTGTGTATTTGTCACATTTCCCGACAGTTGGACTCTATCAGCGCGAGCATGGAGCGGACAAAGACATGCAAAACACAGAGCTTTTCACTGAATGTTTGAAATGCAAACGTCCAGTGTTTGGTTTACAGGTGAGCAAACATCAAGTCACTGATAAACCTTTTCAAATGGAGGTCAGTGCAATGTGTAATGGAATATGTAAACTGTAAATTCCCATTTCAGTGGTTCCCAAATTGTTGTTTTAATAACATGGCGAAACATTCATTCATCCATTTATTATTTATTCCCGTTGGGGGTCGCGGGTGACTGGAGCCTGTCCCAGTAACTTTGGGCCTTAGGCAGGGTACACCCTGGACAGGGGCCAGCTTGTCGCAGGGCTGACACAGAGACGAACACAGACAACCATTCACTCTCACATTCACTCACTGGGGAAAATGTTGAGTCCTAACACATGCATGTCTTTGGATGGGGGGAGTGTGTTGGTGTGATGGTCGGCCCAGGAATCAAACCCCCGATCTCCTTGCTGGGAGGCAAGAACACTAACCACTCTGCCACCATGCCCCATAAGAAACAGTTTAGATTCATCTA
Organism: Bostrychus sinensis; assembly: GCA_020698575.1. Taxonomy (NCBI): domain Eukaryota; kingdom Metazoa; phylum Chordata; class Actinopteri; order Gobiiformes; family Eleotridae; genus Bostrychus; species Bostrychus sinensis. The sequence continues at coordinate 5,705,391 of CM036247.1, forward strand.
CAGCTGTGACTCTCAAACTTTTTATAGTAGGTAAAGTTTTTAATGGACTAAGGGGCCGTTTAGACGACAACGCATTTCATCGAATCTGCAAAGGTTTCATTGTGGTTTGGCCTTTTGTTTACACGAGGCCGGGGTTTCCGTTTTCCGAATCCTCAATCTTTTGAAAACGCTGGAGCAGGTGTTTTGGTCTCACAGCAGGAGCCGCTCGGAGCCGCTCTGCTCTCTGTAAACTGTGAAAACACCGAACACACTGAAAATGATGACGTAACTGCCCAAATCTGAACAGTGATTGGCTGACTGCTGGGCACTTGTCAGCTGACCTGTGAGCGCAAAATGGGCGAAAAAGTTTTTTTTGTCTCATACTTTCGTATTTAGTCCAGTAACTATCAGTAATATCTGTGTCAGTACTGAGTTTTACCGAAGACTTTAGAGAAAGAAAAAAAACACAAAATCTTAAAGTAGTTGGGAAGCTGCTGACCGGAGCGATCACTTCCTCTGCTGTTTACTCACTGTATGGTGTGGAGCATTTGCGGGGCCCACAGTGCCGTTTGCTGGACAAATACTACAGTACAGTAAATACTACAATGCTCTCATGCTAATTCTCATTTTCTTCACACTTCAGCGTTTCCATGTAAATTGGAGGTGGCATGACTGCTGCATTTTCCTGGCTAGCATTGTCGTGTAAACATGCCCAAACATTAGCAGAGGGACAAAACAGGGACTAAACCTGGTCTAAGCCAGGTCAAAACTGCACCTAAACCAGGACTAAGAAAAAGAGCAGGACTACAACAGAAATAAAACTGGCTCTACAGTAAACTTAGTCAAAATTCCAAAAGACTCCTGCTGAGTGCCACCTGTAGGACCAATGCCATTGTTTTACCTCACATTGAGTTGACTTCCATCGACCCAGGACCAGACCATGTCTCTGTATCTCAGGCCGATCCAGTATCCAGCATCATTGGTGTGGTTATTGAGGAACTCCTGGACAACAATCAAATACACACACATCAGTTCAGCTGCATAATCAGGCAGCAAGAGAGCAGAGTCCTCAGAGTTGAGTTAGAAGCAGGAAAAATGGGATTTGAGCAAGTTTGAGACCAGGGTTGAAACTGTGATGGCTACAGACTGGGACAGAGCTTCTCCAGACCCGCAGCTCTTGTGGGGTGTCCCCGGTCTGCAGGGCCCCTTACTCAGTGCCTACCTGCTCCTCTTGGCTCTGGACAGTGACCAGGTCTGCGTTCTTGCTTTTGCAGTCTTCCCGACTTGAATCCCAGTACCTCCATCCATTTGAGAAATAGTAGCAACGGGACTGAAACAGTATCCATCCATCCAAACAGGGCTGGCACACTGAAAATAAAAGCATGTACAGGTGAAGAGTGTCTCTAAATGTCCTCTAAAACAGACTTGTTGTTACCTTTGTTGGGACAGTGACTAATCACGTCGAAATTTTGATACGTCATTATAATAGACAGGGTCCAGTTGAGTTGGTCCCGAGCTGATCCCAGGTCAGAGGTCAGAGCCTGTAGATGGGACAGCTCTGTCCTCAGCTCCTCTGTCTCCTCTGAGTGTCTCTGAGTGTCTCTGATCACTGGAGGGACAACGGGACACAGTGGGTCATTACAGGGAGAAATGTGGCCACTTTATTAGGTACACACAGCCTCCTGACACAAGAAGCTTAACACAGTCTTGGTTTAGTCCTGGTTTAGACCTGGTTTGATCCTGGTTTAATCCTGGTCTAGACTCGGGTTAAAATAAGTTTAGACTTACTAGTTTAGTCATGGTTGAGTCCTGGTTTAGCCCTGGTTTAGACCTGGTTTACACCTACTTTAGTTCTAGTTTAGACCTACTTTAGTTCTAGTTTAGACCTACTTTAGTTCTAGTTTAGACTGATGTTTGTCCTGGTTTAGACCTACTTTAGTTCTGGTTTAGACCTACTTTAGTTCTAGTTTAGACCGATGTTTGTCCTGGTTTAGACCTACTTTAGTTCTAGTTTAGACCGATGTTTGTCCTGGTTTAGACCTACTTTAGTTCTAGTTTAGACCGATGTTTGTCCTGGTTTAGACCTAAGTTAGTCCTAGTTGGGCCCTGGTTTATTCCTACTTTAGACGTCCTTTAGTCCTGCTTTAGACCTACTTTAGCCCTGGTTTAGACCTACTTTAGTTCTAGTTTAGACCTATGTTAGTCCTAGTTTAGTGCTGGTTTAGACCTGGTTTAGACCTACTTTAGTTCTAGTTTAGACCTACTTTAGTTCTAGTTTAGACCTATGTTTGTCCTGCTTTAGACCTACTTTAGTTCTGGTTTAGACCTACTTTAGTTCTAGTTTAAACCGATGTTTGTCCTGGTTTAGACCTACTTTAGTTCTGGTTTAGACCTACTTTAGTTCTAGTTTAGACCTACGTTAGTCCTAGTTTAGTGCTGGTTTAGACCTGGTTTAGACCTACTTTAGTTCTAGTTTAGACCTACTTTAGTTCTAGTTTAGACCGATGTTTGTCCTGGTTTAGACCTACTTTAGTTCTGGTTTAGACCTACTTTAGTTCTAGTTTAGACCGATGTTTGTCCTGATTTAGACCTACGTTAGTCCTAGTTGAGCCCTGGTTTATTCCTACTTTAGACGTCCTTTAGTCCTGCTTTAGACCTACTTTAGCCCTGGTTTAGACCTACTTTAGTTCTAGTTTAGACCTACGTTAGTCCTAGTTTAGTGCTGGTTTAGTCCTGGTTTAGTCCTTCAATAGTCCTGGTTTAGCTTTGGTTTAGTCTTGGTTTAATCCTGGTTTAGCACTAGTTTAATCCTAGTTTAGTCCCGGTTTAGTTTTGGCTTTGCCATGGTTTAGTCTTGGTTGAGTCCTGATTTAGTCCTAGTTTAGTCCTGGTTTAGACCTACGTTAGTCCTAGTTTAGTCCTGGTTTAGACCTACGTTAGTCCTAGTTTAGTCCTGTTTAGACCTGGATTAATCCTGGTTTAGAAATTTGAGGAGCTAGTGTATGTCTTTACCATTGCAGGACAGGACCAGTGCTCTGAGTTACTTCAGATTTTACTTCGTACACATCTCTGTGTATCTGTGAACACTGACAGACCTCTCTGAAGCCTCTCTTTAAACCTGTCTGAGACTTTTGCCCAGATGTTCTGCAGATGTTAAAGCCCAGATGTTCTGCAGATGTTAAAGCCCAGATGTTTCAGACTCACACAGCAGAGAGAGAGCGACGACGACCAAGACCAACGCGACACAGAGCAGCCCCAGACTCACAGCTGCAGCTTTCACACAGGAACAGGCTTCTCCTCGGGTCACTGAGGAAGAACAGGAAGTACAGGTGAGCGCCGGGGTCACAGAGGTCAGGGGTCAAAGTCAGTAAAGTGGTTAACCCTGAACTAATACCTAACTAATGCTTAATTGTGTGAATTATTCTAAAAAGTTACCAAAAACTCCACTAATTAAATTGCAGCTGGTAAGAAAACTAATTGGTGAGCAACTTTTGACAAAGACCAGCCACAGTGAGAAAAAAGGAAAAGTCAAGCCCTGGTCACATTTATACAACAACACACTCACAGACAACACTGACAGAGCTAAAGTGAGAGCTACTTTAACAAAATAACAACAGCAGAGCGCTACATGTGTTGTGCAACATTCATTCACTCCACTGACCACTTTTATTTCTGTAGGTGAGACCCACTTTTTACAGAATCAAAGTTATTTTTCTGCATTTTTCACTTTAGTAGCTACACAAAAGTAGCAGAGACACACAGAGACACAAACAGAGATCAATTCACTCCCACATTCATTCACTATGAGACATTTAGATTCTCCTTTTCTTTTAAAAAACATAATAAATAAATTGTGTTTTTTCACCTGTTTTGGCTGCAGGTCTGTCTGTGTTCATGTGAGCTTCGTCCCGTGTCTTTAGCTCATCGTGGAACAGCTCTGGGTCCTTCACGGTTTCTGTAAAAAGAATATTTTAGATCTTTTAGTAAACAAAAACTAACTTTGACCTGCATGTATAACTCTCACTTCTTCAATAAAACATTACACCATACAATTAGACCATTACTCCTGCTTTTGTTCTGTAGAAATCTGATTTTGGTCATGTCATTTTTCTGTAGGGTTATACACTCACCGGCCACTTTATTAGGTACACCTTGCAAGTACCGGGTTGGACCCCCTTTTGCCTTCAGAACTGCCTTAATCCTTCGTGGCATAGATTCAACAAGGTACTGGAAACATTCCTCAGAGAGTTGTGTCCATATTGACATGAGAGCATCATGCAGTTGCTGCAGATTTGTCGGCTGCACATCCATGATGCCAATCTCCCTCCCACCACATCCCAAAGGTGCTCTATTGGACTGAGATCTGGTGAATGTGGAGGCCGTTTGAGTACAGTGAACTCTGTCATGTTCAAGAAACCAGTCTGAGATGATTGGAGCTTTATGACATGACGCGTTATCCTGCTGGAAGTAGCCATCAGAAGATGGGTACACTGTGGTCATAAAGGGATGGACATGGTCAGCAACAATACTCAGGTCGGCTGTGGCATTGCAACGATGCTCAGTTGGTACTAAGGGGCCCAAAGTATGCCAAGAAAATATCCCCCACACCATTACACCACCACCACCACCACCAGCCTGAACCGTTGATACAAGGCAGGATGGTTCCATGCTTTCATGTTGTTGACGTCAAATTCTGACCCTACCATCCGAATGTCGCAGCAGAAATCGAGACTCAGCAGACCAGGCAACTTTTCTTCTATCGTCCAATTTTGGTGCGAATTTTGTGCGAATTGTAGCCTCAGTTTCCTGTTCTTAGCTGACAGGAGTGGCAGCCGGTGTGGTCTTCTGCTGCTGTAGCTCATCTTCCTCAAGGCTGGACGTGTTGTGTGTTCAGAGATGCTCTTCTGCAGACCTCGGTTGTAACAAGTGGTTATTTGAGTTACTGTTGCCTTTCTATCAGCTCGAACCAGTCTGGCCATTCTCCTCTGACCTCTGGCATCAACAAGGCATTTTCGCCCACAGAATTGCCGCTCACTGGATATTTTCTCTTTTTTGGACCATTCTCTGTAAACCCTAGAGATGGTTGTGCGTGAAAATTCCAGTAGATCAGCAGTTTCTGAAATACCAACAACCAACAACCATGCCACGTTCAAAGTCACTTAAATCACCTTTCTTCCCCTGACACTGGGTTTGAACTGCAGCAGATCGTCCTGACCATGTCTACAGCCTAAATGCATTGAGTTGCTGCCATGTGATTGGCTGATTAGAAATTTGCGTTAACGAGCAGTTGGACAGGTGTGCCTAATAAAGTGGCCAGTGAGTGTAGATGTCCTGTCGCCGAGCAAGGGGGTTGTGGGTTCGACTCCTGATCTTTCTGTGTTTCCATGGTTAACCTGAGAGGACAAAATGAACACCGCTGAAGGAGAAGCGCACTCTAAACCCTTTCTTCCTCTACAGCAGTGGTTCTCAGACTTTTCACACCGAGTACCACCTCAGAAAATATTTGGCTTTATAAGTATCAGGTTTAATGGACTAAAAATAGTCTAAGCCAGGACTAAAATGAACCTAAACCAGGACTAACATGAGCCTAAACCAGGACTAAAATGAGCCTAAACCAGGACTAACATGAGCCTAAACCAGGACTAAAATGAGTCTAAACCAGGACTAAAATGAACCTAAACCAGGACTAAAATGAGGCTAAACCAGGACTAAAATGAGCCTAAACCAGGACTAAAATGAGTCTAAACAAGGCTTAAGATGAGTCTAAGCCAGGACTAAAATGAGCCTAAACCAGGACTAAAAATAGTCTAAGCCAGGACTAAAATGAGCCTAAACCAGGACTAAAATGAACCTAAACCAGGACTAAAATGAGGCTAAACCAGGACTAAAATGAGCCTAAACCAGGACTAAAATGAGTCTAAACAAGGCTTAAGATGAGTCTAAGCCAGGAATAAAATGAGCCTAAACCAGGACTAAAAATAGTCTAAGCCAGGACTAAAATGAGCCTAAACCAGGACTAAAATGAGCCTAAACCAGGACTAAGATGAGTCTAAGCCAGGACTAAAATGAGCCTAAACCAGGACTAAAAATAGTCTAAGCCAGGACTAAAATGAGCCTAAACCAGGACTAAAATGAGCCTAAACCAGGACTAACATGAGCCTAAACCAGGACTAAAATGAGCCTAAACCAGGACTAAAATGAACCTAAACCAGGACTAAAATGAGTCTAAACCAGGACTAAAATGAGCCTAAACCAGGACTAAAATGAGCCTAAACCAGGACTAAAATGAACCTAAACCAGGACTAAAATGAGTCTAAACCAGGACTAAAATGAGCCTAAACCAGGACTAAAATGAGCCTAAACCAGGACTAACATGAGCCTAAACCAGGACTAAAATGAGCCTAAACCAGGACTAAAATGAACCTAAACCAGGACTAAAATGAGCCTAAACCAGGACTAAAATGAGCCTAAACCAGGACTAAAATGAGTCTAAACCAGGACTAAAATGAGTCTAAACCAGGACTAAAATGAGCCTAAACCAGGACTAAAATGAACCTAAATCAGGACTAAAATGAGTCTAAACCAGGACTAAAATGAGCCTAAACCAGGACTAAAATGAGCCTAAACCAGGACTAAAATGAACCTAAACCAGGACTAAAATGAGTCTAAACCAGGACTAAAATGAGCCTAAACCAGGACTAAAATGAGCCTAAACCAGGACTAAGATGAGTCTAAGCCAGGACTAAAATGAGCCTAAACCAGGACTAAAAATAGTCTAAGCCAGGACTAAAATGAGCCTAAACCAGGACTAAAATGAGCCTAAACCAGGACTAACATGAGCCTAAACCAGGACTAAAATGAGCTTAAACCAGGACTAAAATGAACCTAAACCAGGACTAAAATGAGTCTAAACCAGGACTAAAATGAGCCTAAACCAGGACTAAAATGAGCCTAAACCAGGACTAAAATGAACCTAAACCAGGACTAAAATGAGTCTAAACCAGGACTAAAATGAGCCTAAACCAGGACTAAAATGAGCCTAAACCAGGACTAACATGAGCCTAAACCAGGACTAAAATGAGCCTAAACCAGGACTAAAATGAACCTAAACCAGGACTAAAATGAGCCTAAACCAGGACTAAAATGAGTCTAAACCAGGACTAAAATGAGCCTAAACCAGGACTAAAATGAGCCTAAACCAGGACTAAAATGAACCTAAACCAGGACTAAAATGAGTCTAAACCAGGACTAAAATGAGCCTAAACCAGGACTAAAATGAGCCTAAACCAGGACTAAAATGAACCTAAACCAGGACTAAAATGAACCTAAACCAGGACTAAAATGAACCTAAACCAGGACTAAAATAAGCCTAAACCAGGGGGTTGGGTTATACCTGCTGTCTCTGTGTGCGGCTCTGCTTTCAGTTCGTCATAGATCACTTCAGTCGTCTTCACATCAGCTGCAAACGAGACAAAGACATTTAAAGACCTTTTGGACACTTTCATTTCTGCTTTACTCTCATTACAGACCTTTTAAGTTTTAGATTACTATTTTAAACTGACAGCTAGAATGAATATTAATTTAGTGTAATGTTCCCACTCATCGAGATGCCCTTCTTTCCTCCGGTCACTGCTTCTGGCCCCGTTATTTAAGAAAACAGATCAAGGTTCTTATTTAGCTGTACAGTTTTTAAATACCTAGTCCGAACTTGTACTCCGTCTCATTTTCTCCTGTGGTATTCTTATTATTCCTTGATCCATTTGTATATTTTACATGTATTGAAGAAAAAAATATATAGTAAAATAATATATAAATGTAATAGGAGTTTATATTGTTATATTTCAATTTTAAAGTAGGCAGATTAGTATTTATTTCATTTTTCCAAGCATCTTCTGCTTATCCAGGCTCGGGTGGCAGAGGCAGCAGTCTAAGCAGAGATACCCAGGCTTCCCTCTCCACAGACGCTTCCTCCAGCTCTACCTGGGGTTCCTGAGGCGTTCCCAGGCCAGCCAGGAGACATAGTCTCACCAGCATGTCCTAGGTCTTCCCTGGGGCCTCCTCTCGATGGGACATGCCTGGAGGCTCCGAAGCAGATGCCCGAGCCGCCTCAGCTGGCTCCTCTCAATGTGGAGGAGCAGCGGCTCTACTCTGTGCTCCTCCCGGGTGACCAAGCTCCACACCCATTCCATTTTTTTTTTCATTTTTTCATCTTTGAACCCATCATCATCCCCCAATTGCGCCAGCACACCCCCAACTTTCTGTTCATGGATGATAATGCTCATATGGTATGGCCAGCAATGTCCCCTGATCTGAACCCCATAGAGCACGTCTGGGACCAGCAGAAGCAGACACTGGATGGTCGTACCCCACCCCCACGTGACCTGGCAGAACTGTGTGTAGCACTTGTGGAAGAGTGGAACGCTTTGCCTCAGAACAACCCGCTACTGACATTGTCAATTTTTGTTATTTGGTGCTATCCTTGTTATTGTCTAAATTTTTGTGGTAATAAATATTAAACTCATGAAAATGGTGTTTCCTCTCATTCATTATTAGTAATATCAAAGGGAACTTTTACTTATTTCATTTAAATTGAGACCAAATAGGAGAAGCACTCATGTAAATAACAATATCCCTAACTTATTGTGAGTAGTGTAACTGTAAATATTAACTTTTTTTTTTAGGGCAGATTGGCATTGAGGAAGACCAAGTTCCTCAGCTCAGAGGGGCTGATCGGGTTTCTTCTCTAATATTATCTGCCCATTTAAAAAAAAAAAAAATGGATGTAGTGGCTCTTTGTAGCGGCACATTCGTGACCGACGCATCGCTTTTACCTAAAATCCTGCCCCCTCTTCACCTCTGGGGCCCCCACACACGTCTCCTGTCTTCCTTTCACTTGGCTACAGTCAGACTCTCCCATATTCTGTACAAAGCTAAATTTAAAAAAATGAAAGGATGTGGTATAAAAGCCACTCACCGTTGTGTATTAATCCCTCGTTGGTTCTGAACGTCACCGCCACATAAAGAAGTTCTTCTTTTTCTTTTTCCATTATTTCAACTAAGAATTTTAAACGTTTTCACTTTTTTATCAGACCACAAGTAAAACGGGGATTTAGACCATTGTGGTGTGGACAGACTTCTTCTTTTGAGATGTGGTAAGAGGCCGTGTTGTTCTTGTAAAAACTTTGGGGGAGGAGCGTAAATTAAAATCTAAAATGTAGATACAAGGGTCACACTGTGTAAGAAATAGGATGATGGTGAAGACGAGCTAGTTCCCCAAATAGACGTGGACAAATGTGGACAAAGACGTCTGAGCTCAAGTTCAAATAAAGTTCAAATTAACACAGTAACATCCTGGCAGTCTGTACTGAAGTAAAAGTACTGTTACTTTAAAATCCCTGTACATTACAACTAAACTGTACTTGAGAAGAACTTAAAATTACAGAGTAAAGAAAGTACTTTTACTACCAGGGCTGGCTCTTCCTATAGGCAAAGTAAGCAACTGCATAGGGGCCCCACAGGCATTAGAGGGCCCCCACACTTTAGCATTGTTTTGACGGATTCTGCAATTAATTATTTTTTGTTTTGTTTTTGTTTTATTTTTTTCAGCTTGCTACTTCCTGTAATTTTTGATAGAGTTAAGCTGAAACTGGGGACCAGTGCCAATAAGGCTTTTACTGTCTGTTTACCTGGGGCCCCTCATTTTGAGTTAGTAATGTTTTCAAGTAAAAAAAATGAAAAATAAAAATAAAAAGTATACTGTGGTAATCTTTACTTCATGTACAAAACAATGGCGTGCGGTGAGGTTCATGGATGGAGAGGCACTGACATCAGAGCAGGGGTCCACAGAATTAACCTTCTACCTCTGCTGGGGTCCAAACAACTGTATAACAAATAATAAATAGGGTATATTACAGTATTTTTATGTATTTATAAAAGTACAATGCCTATGATTTCTGTAGCTATCATTTCCACGTTGACAGTCGCTGATGTTTGAACTCTGATCATACTGGAGATGGATTTATAGACAATTTTCCACTCTTCTCCAGGCAGCAGTATTTGGCTAAAATTATTTTATCCAAATACTGAATGCGAACGATTTAGGGGAGCGCAGCTTCATAACACAGGCGAAATGCGCAAATTAGCGGCTAATTAATCTGCACGTATCTCTGTCCATTCGCTGAAAAGAGCGAGTTATTTTCTGACCTGATGTTTGAAGCAGATCTTTGAGCTCCAGTGTCGGTCTTCCTTTAATAATTAGATCCGGTTTCGATTGGTGGTCCAGTTTTGAGAAAGTTTTAAGATCCATGTATCTTCCATGTTTGGCTTTCATTTGAGGCAGCAACGTAAACCTGTGTGCTCTCGTACGCCCCCTACAGTGACCAGCTAGTTTATCTGTGGTTTTATGCGATCAGCAAAACTAAATATGTAACACACAGATATTAAATACATTAGCCTGACTATGGAAAATTAAAATGCACATTAAAAGAGTCTGAAAACAATATATTGGAGACATATGACTATGTAAAAAAAAAAAAAAAAAAAGAAAGAAAATCAATATAAAGCACAGACAAGAGGACTAAAATTGAGAGGAATTTTATTTACTCATTATTTGTTTAGTTTTTACTCTTCACGTCCCTGGTACAACATGAAAGCCTTGCCTCTTTCTTAGAGCCTCCAAATATAAAGGGGGGCGACAGACACCAAATCCAAGAGTTCCACAGATACATTATTTTAAGTTATAAATTCTGAAATACTAAGGCAAAGGTGTCCAACACTATTTCAAAAACCGTAAAAAAAAAAAATAAATAAATAAAAAAAAAAGCCTATTATGACAATAAAATGTTACTTTCTTTTCACTCAAGTACTTTGGTTGAGTACTTCTAACTACTTGAGTGGTATATTTTTTCACAAGGTATAAAAAAACAAACAAACAAAACAAAACAAACAAACAGATAAAAATATATAAAAAATAAAAATGGCATTATTTCTATTTAATGATCAAAAGCCGCATAAATAAACCCTGGAGTATCACAAGGTTCACTAATTGGACCCTTTACATTCTGCATGCTCATACATTATACTTCTAACTACTACTATACTACTACTACTACTACTATTACAACTTCTTCTACTGCTACTACTGCTGCTACTTCAACTACAACCACTACTTCTAATACTACTAGTACTGTTACTTTTACCACAACTACTGGTACCACTACTACTTCTACTACTATTACCACAACTTCTAATACTACCTTTACTAATACTTCTTTTGCTGCTAATACTACTGCTACTGCTACTTCTACTAAAACTACTAATACCACTAGTACTTACACTACAATTACTACTACTGCTGCTACAACTCCTACTTCTACTACAACTACAACTGTCTATAATATAATTCAGGTGTAACCAGATACCCTAATAAAAATTTCCAATTAAAGAATAATAAGTAATGCCTTTGTGATTTTGCTAATGTTAAATTCATTTTAAGTTTGACCGGATGTGTGGCTGTGTTTTCTAATCTGCGTCACTCAGATAAACTCCAACATTGACACACAGGTATTACTCCATACAGACACCAGCTCAGCCCCTCACACTTCTCTGTTTCTGTGATTTAAGAGCATTTCCTCTTGAGTCATAATAACTGTAGATCACTGTAGATACAGGTCAAATGTAGTAACAGAATGTGTCCAGCAGGTGGAGTCAAAACCTTTTTAAGTTAGTCCTGGTTTAATCCTGGTTTAGTTCAGATAAAAGAAACGGAAGTTATTTTCATAGCAAGCATTTCAAGCATTTCCTCTGGACTCATAACCACAGTGGATACTTGTTCATTGTGGTAAGGCTATATGTCCAGCAGAGGGAGACAAAACATAAATTTAGAATTAATTTAGTCCTGGTTTAGCCCTGGTTTTGTCCTGGTTTAGTCCTTGTTTAGACCTGGAGTAGTCCTGGTTTAGTCCTTGTTTAGACCTGGTTTAGTCCTGGTTTAGACCTGGTTTAGACCTGGTTTAGACCTGGTTTAGTCCTGGTTTAGTTCTGGTTTAGTCCTGGTTTAGACCTGGTTTAGTTCTGGTTTAGTCCTGGTTTAGACCTGGTTTAGTCCTGGTTTAGTCCTGGTTAAGACCTGGTTTAGATCTGGTTTAGTTCTGGTTTAGACCTGGTTTAGACCTGGTTTAGTCCTGGTTTAGACCTGGTTTAGTCCTGGTTTAGTCCTGGTTTAGACCTGGTTTAGTCCTGGTTTAGACCTGGTTTAGACCTGGTTTAGACCTGGTTTAGTCCTGGTTTAGTTCTGGTTTAGTCCTGGTTTACACCTGGTTTAGTTCTGGTTTAGTCCTGGTTTAGACCTGGTTTAGTCCTGGTTTAGTCCTTGTTTAGACCTGGTTTAGTCCTGGTTTAGACCTGGTTTAGACCTGGTTTAGTCCTGGTTTAGTCCTGGTTTACACCTGGTTTAGTTCTGGTTTAGTCCTGGTTTAGACCTGGTTTAGTCCTGGTTTAGTCCTTGTTTAGACCTGGTTTAGTCCTGGTTTAGACCTGGTTTAGACCTGGTTTAGTCCTGGTTTAGTTCTGGTTTAGTCCTGGTTTAGACCTGGTTTAGTTCTGGTTTAGTCCTGGTTTAGACCTGGTTTAGTCCTGGTTTAGTCCTGGTTAAGACCTGGTTTAGATCTGGTTTAGTTCTGGTTTAGACCTGGTTTAGTCCTGGTTTAGTCCTGGTTTAGACCTGGTTTAGTCCTGGTTTAGTCCTGGTTTAGACCTGGTTTAGTCCTGGTTTAGTCCTGGTTTAGACCTGGTTTAGACCTGGTTTAGTCCTGGTTAAGACCTGGTTTAGATCTGGTTTAGTTCTGGTTTAGACCTGGTTTAATCTTGTTTTAGACCTGGTTTAGACCTGGTTTAGTCCTGGTTTAGTTCTGGTTTAGACCTGGTTTAATCTTGTTTTAGACCTGGTTTAGTCCTGGTTTAGTCCTGGTTTAGTTCTGGTTTAGACCTGGTTTAATCTTGTTTTAGACCTGGTTTAGTCCTGGTTTAGACCTGGTTTAGATCTGGTTTAGTCCTGGTTTAGACCTGGTTTAGACCTGGTTTAGTTTTGGTTTAGACCTGGTTTAATCTTGTTTTAGACCTGGTTTAGTCCCGGTTTAGACCTGGTTTAGACCTGGTCCTGTATTTTAAAATCTGTTCCACCATTCCTATCCAAGTATTTAGGTTATACTTATGTAAGCTGAACATTGAAATTATAAGGAACCTCCCTGTGGGACCAGGCCCACCAGTTGAGAACCTGGTGTAGTCCTGGTCTAGTCTTGGTTTAGCTTTAGTCCTGTCCTGACTTTAGTCCTGATTGCTGTATGTGTTGAAACTTAGGTGTGGCTTTGTTCTGTTCTGGTCAGATCCTGCTCTAGTAGGATAACAACTACAGGTACTACTACTACTACTACTACTACTACTACTACTACTACTACTACTTCTGCTGCTGCTACTGCTGCTACTACTACTACTACTACTACTACTACTACTACTACTACTTCTGCTGCTGCTACTGCTGCTACTACTACTACTACTACTACTACTACTACTTCTGCTGCTGCTACTACTACTACTACTACTACTACTACTACTTCTGCTGCTGCTACTGCTACTACTACTACTACTACTACTACTACTACTACTACTTCTGCTGCTGCTGCTACTACTACTACTACTACTACTACTACTACTACTGCTACTGCTGCTACTGCTACTGCTACTGCTACTACTACTACTACTACTACTACTACTACTGCTGCTACTTCCACCACTACTACTACTACTACTACTGCTGCTGCTGCTACTACTACTACTACTACTACTACTACTACTACTACTACTACTGCTGCTACTTCCACCACTACTACTACTACTACTACTGCTGCTGCTGCTACTACTACTACTACTACTTCTACTAGTACTACTACTTTTACCACCACTTCTTTTTTTACTAGTACTACTACTAATACTACATCTGCCACTATTACTACATCTACTTCTACTACAAATTCTACCATTATCACTCCTCCTCCTCCTCCTCCTCCTCCTCCTACTACTACTACTACTACTACTACTACTAATATTATCACTACTACTAATTCTACTACTATTATCCTACTACTTTCATTAAATTAGTTCAGTTTTAATCTTCCATTTTTTTAACCTTTAATCCTCAAACTAAACACAAACCCCTCTGCAGTGTCTTTGAGGACTGAACTAACCAATCAGGGCTCAGAGTTCACACCTGGCCCCGCCCCCTCGGAGTCTTCAGAGACCACGCCCCCTCCTCGCAGGTGCGCTCCTCTGAACCAAACCCTGAGTTGAGTCCGGAGAGACTGGAAAACCCGGGTTAACCATGGCTTGCGGAGGATATTACTGCACCAAAAACTGCCTCAGCGCGCTCAATGTGCTCTACGTGGTGAGTGCAGACGGTTTTTAAAAATGTTTTATAAAAGAAAATGTGTAAATGTAGATGTTTTGGGTGCGTAAAAAGGGTTTTGTTGAAAGTATAGCCGCAGGTGTTAGCGCTGGAAAGTGATTAGCAGACACATTAACACATGAGATAACAAAATATCTGAGGGTTAAGGGGAAGGTTTTTCTGCAGGTTTTTAACTCTTGTTTTTGGTTTAAATACTGGCGAGCTGCAGCAGTTTTTAACTTTCTCACACCGAGAACCACCTGAGGAAATATTTGGATTTCAAAGCAACATCTTTAAAAGATTAACCAGGTCTAAACCAGGTCTTAACCAGGTCTTAACCAGGTCTTAACCAGGTCTAAACCAGGTCTTAACCAGGGCTAAACCAGGTCTTAACCAGGTCTTAACCAGGTCTAAACCAGGTCTAAACCAGGTCTTAACCAGGTCTAAACCAGGTCTTAACCAGGTCTAAACCAGGTCTAAACCAGGTCTTAACCAGGTCTTAACCAGGGCTAAACCAGGTCTTAACCAGGTCTTAACCAGGGCTAAACCAGGGCTAAACCAGGTCTTAACCAGGTCTTAACCAGGTCTTAACCAGGTCTTAACCAGGGTTAAACCAGGGTTAAACCAGGTCTAAACAAGGGCTAAACTAAGACAAAATCAGGTCTAAACCAGGACTAAAGTAGGTTCAAATCATGGCTAAAATAAGACTAAACCGGGTCTAAACTAGGACT
Source organism: Bostrychus sinensis (assembly GCA_020698575.1). Taxonomy (NCBI): domain Eukaryota; kingdom Metazoa; phylum Chordata; class Actinopteri; order Gobiiformes; family Eleotridae; genus Bostrychus; species Bostrychus sinensis. The sequence goes on from CM036247.1 coordinate 5,720,538, forward strand.
AAATCAGGACAGAATGAGGTCTAAATTAGAACTAAACCAAAACTACTTAAATACTAATTCAGGACTAAACTAGGACTAAATGAGACATAAAACTGTTTCTAAAGCAGTACTTACTTAAACTCATGGCTTCCACCAGAAGAAGCCTGTGTACCACCAGTAGGACCTGTACCACAGTCTGAGAACCACATGGTCTAGTCCTTAGCTTAGTCCCAACAAGTTAACTTTTTTTTTTTTTATAGTTTTGTCTCCACACACAAAAGTGGCTGTACGGGTTTAGTCCTGGTTTAGTCCTGGTTTAGTCCTGGTTTAGTCCTGGTTTAGTCCTGGTTTAGTCCTGGGTTAGTCCTGGGTTAGTCCTAGTTCATGCAAAATGCGTTGACATGTGTTAAACCGAGTATTGAGATAAAATATTTGAATACATTGCATTCAAATGTACTCAGTCTCAAATACTATGCTCCAGTAAAGACCAGAGGAAATACTGCAGTAACTAGGCCTAAATACTTTACTAAATACTCATTTAGGGCCACATACTGAAAAATATTTGAGGAGGGGCCAATCACATAAGAGTAGTAGCATAGCCTAAATTTTTGGGGCATTACCAACTCGTTTTTATTTAGTCATTTATTTATTGAATTCCAGCTCTCACTCTTAAGTGTCTGTTATTGAGCTTCAGATTTATAAAAATAAGTCCATACATAACTTCTGTGTAAACTACTGAGAATGAAGCCCAGGGGCCACTACAGAACAGTCTGAGGGCCACATTTGGACACCACTGATTTAAGTATAACGTACTTTCTGAGAATAATTTCAATTCTTACTAAAATCTCTAAAAAAGTAAAAATATTTTTGATCTTAGTGGTAAACAATAGTAGTGGTAGTAGCAGTAGTAGCAGTAGTAGCAGTAGTTGCAGTAGTAGTAGTAGTTGCAGTAGTAGTAGTAGAATAAGTGCAATTACAAAAATACTTTCATTTGTACTCTGTAAACTTTACTCTCAATTCTTTTAACTCAAGAAATTTTGTTGACTCCTTTTACTTTTCTACTTTACTCCTTTTAGTAAAATTATTTAGTAGTATTAGTACTTTTACTGTAGGACACATTTTAAGGACTCATCGTCTTCTCCCTGGATCTGGTCCTGGTTTAGTCAGAGTTTGGTGATGTGAGTGTAAGGAAAGGTCCTGAAGAGTTCTCTCATCGTGTGAGTCCTGTCGCCGTCACCACTTCTGTTTCAGGAAACTGTCTCAGACCGGTTTGAAATATGAGGAAAAGTAAAGCTACGTGCAGCTTTGGGCCTGAGGCGGAGTTCACCCTGGGCCCCAGGCAGGGCCCCAGCAGTGGTTACAGCAGCAGCTCACCACCAGAGTGAGACTGAGGAGTGAAGGAATAATGCACAGTATACTGTAGATGTTATCAGTATTACAACCTGAATTCTGGAAATGTTTGTTATTTTTAAATTTGATTAAAATGAAAACTAAAAGACTTTCAGATCACATGAGCCAATATTTTATTCATAGAACACAGATAACATAAATGTTTATACTGAGAAATTTTACACTTTTATAACAAAATGAGCTTATTTCAAATTTGATGCCTGGTACAGCTCTCAGAATAGTTGGGACAGGGGCAACAAATGGCAGAAAAAGCAAGAAATGTTAAAAAGATTCAGTTGGGAGAAGATCTAGCAACTAATAAAGGTAAATGATCTCAGGTTTGTAACAGGATTAGCTGTAAAAGCGAAGTCTTAGAGAGGCAGAGTCTCTCAGAAGTAAAGATGGGCAGAGGCTCTCCATTCTGTGAAAGTGAAGAGGAAAAAGATTGTGGAATACTTTAAAAACAATGTTCCTCAACATCAAACTGCAAAGGCTTTGCAAATATCATCATCCGCTGAGTATAACCTCATCAAAACATTCAGAGAAACTGCAGACATCTCTGTGTAAGAGACAAGGCCCCAGACCTTTACTGGAGCCCGTGGTCTTGGGGCCCTGCATCACTTTTCATGACTGTGTCAATGACTTTACTAAATTGGCCCAGGAATATTTCCAGAAACCACTGTGGGTGTAAACAATCCTCCATCTGCAGAGCCAACTAAAGCTCTATCATGCAAAAAGGAAGCCAACTGTGAACATGGTCCAGAAGCACCGTTGTGTCCCGGGACAAGGCTCACTTAAAATGGACTGTTTCAAAGTGGGACAGTGTCCTATGGTCAGACCTGTCCAAATCTGACCTTCTTTTAGGAAATCAGGAAAGCAGCTGTGTCCTCCGGGCTAAAGAGGAGGAGACTTCCAGTGAGTTCTCAGCTTTCAGTTCAAAAGCAGCGTCTCTGATGGGGAGCTGTGTGTTTTTTAAGGAACTATCAATGCTCAAAGGTTTAGCAACCCAAAGGTTGGCGGGTCAAGCCCCGCTGCCAGCAGTGCATACCGTTGTTGTGTCCTTGGGCAGCTTGCCAGTGTGAATGTGTCAGTGACTGTGTTTGTGGTGGTCGGTGGGGCCGTAGGCACAAAATGGCCGCGCTTCCACCACCGACTGAGACTGAGCAGTGAATGAATAATGCACCACATTGTAAAGCATGAGTGTCTAGAAAAGTGCTGTATAAGACTGATGCATTATTATTTATTAAGAATGTAACCAAATTCCAACACCAAAATTCCAGAGACTCATATCCTCAAGGCCCAGACGTCTTCAAACTGTTCTGAAAAGAAGAGGAGATGCTACCTGCCCCTGTCCCGACTGAGAGCTGCAGCAGGCATCAAATTTGAAATGAGCTCATTTTGTGATAAGCGTCACATTTCTCAGTGTAAACATTTGTTATGTTATCCGTGTTCTATTGTGAATAAAATATTAGCTCATGTGATTTCAGAGTCTTTTGATTTTCATTTTATTTAAATTGTCCCAACATTTCCAGTGTTTGGGTTGTATTATTATTATTGGAAGTTATGGGCGTGGCCTGTGTGTTGTAACTCACTCCTCTCGCCCCACTGCTGGTGGGTGTGGCCTGCTGCTGGTGGGCGTGGCCTGTGTGTGTTGTAACTCTCTCCTCTCGCCCCACAGCTGGTGAGCCTGCTGCTGGTGGGCGTGGCCGCCTGGGGGAAGTGGTTCGACCTGGTGTCCAGCGTGCGGCTGGTGGCGGGCGTCGTGGGAGTGGGCTGCTTCCTGTTCCTCGTGGCCTTCATGGGACTGTGTGGAGCGCTCAAACACAACCAGATCCTGCTCTTCTTCGTATCCTTCACACGTTTATCTTAAAAATGTTATAATGTAATTGGAATCGTCTGTGAAAAAATAAACTTTATGACGTTATTATTAAGGATTTTAATCTCCTGGCACACTCCAATAAGGGATGCTTCTGATTGGCTGACAGGGAAGGTCAAAGAAAGTCTCTCTTTTAGCACTAGCAACATGTCCCAGTTGTTCTTTAACTGTGTGTCCCAGTACATGATCGTCCTGTTCGTGGTGTTCATGATGCAGTTCTCTGTGTCCTGCGCCTGCCTCACTCTCAACAAGGAGCAACAGGTAACACTCACCTGAGCGCTTACAGTGTCCCAGTTTATTCTGGTGTTGGACGGTGATTGTTTGACTGTTGTCTGCTCCAGGACCGTCTGCTGGAGGCCGGCTGGAACAGGTCCGAGGCGACTCAGCGGGACGTGGAGCGGACTCTGAACTGCTGTGGGTTCTCTCACGTCGACAACTCCACCTGCGCCGCGGTCAGTAACGCGTTTATATCAGTGTTTAATACAATATCTACAGTGCTGACAGGTCCACTGTTAAAAGAATAAACAAAGTTAGAGTAAAGAATGATTTTATGCATAAACTTTAAAGGTCACGCGATATATCAATACACGATACAGTAACTACTAATTGATGTATCGGGGGGGGGGGGGGGGGTTGTTTTGTTTTTTCCTATGAGAGCGCTATATTGATACACATTACCTTGTATCGAATCGTATCGTTTTCTAGGAAGTGCATATCAGAAATATCAAAATTTGCATGTTAAAATAAAACCAGATACAACTTTTTGGATGCAATTTTTGTTTTTAATGAAATAAAATGTTATATTCTACTTTTCTTCACTCTTTGTCTGCTGGACATAATCAACCCCGGCTGCGGTGCTACATTTGAGAGTAAACTTTTATGATTTTTGGCAAAAAGTTGGTGTAGCGAATATTGATATGAAGGTGTTGAATCGTATCGTTCCAAATTAGCCAATATCATTCTTCAATCGTATCGAAACAATTCTAATCGATATGTATCGTATCGTTGCAAAAGCATATCATTACATCCCTAATATCAACACAGTTTTGGTCAGGCACATGTGACTGAAGGATCCCAGCTTTCCCACCCATCTGGTAGCAGTTTGGGCTCTTACTCTGCAGTTCATAGGAAACATCCAAAATCTCTTTATCTCAGCCTGGAAAGCTCAAAACGGCAATAAAAAGATTTTGCTCATTTCTCTGGAACAGAACCTCAGAACAAAAATTCCAAATGCATTGTGCAGCTCTCTCCAAGCTCTACCTGCACAGAGAGTTTGACTGAGATGGACTTAATGGTTTTCTCAAAAAATCACCTATAACTGTTCTCTCTGTCCAATTCTAACACATTTGTTTCTGTTTTATTAGCAATACTTAAACAAATGGCTATATTAAATTAATTTCTTTCATAAAATTAAGAAAATCGGCCCTGCCTCTTGTTTTTTAACGGTTAAGACCTGGTTTTAGTCTTAACTTAGTCCTGGTGTAGACCTAGTTTACCATGATTTAGACTTATAGTCCTGGCTTAGAGATATTTTGCCCTTTGCATGTGGTACTTGGTGTGGTACCAGTTTGAGAATCACCAATTTAATGTTTTGGCAAATGAAAATGTTGTAATTAGTCTCTTCAGTGTACCTTCTGTATAACGTCAGTATATTGTTAGTAACATCTGACAGATATATTTAAAAACTCTGATGCAGGAAACTTTGTGAAAACACTGTGTTTTATTGTCTTTGTTTGGTTATTAATGTATTAATTACAGATTTTAATGTATTTTTCAGAGCTGTTTCTCCCAGGGGCCTCAGTCCTGCAGCCCCTGCTCTGTCACCATCACTCGTTTCACCGGAGAAATCCTCAGGTTCATCGGAGGAATAGGACTCTTCTTCAGCTTCACCGAGGTCAGACCACGGGACGAAACGGGGACGAAACGGGGACGAAACGGGGACGAAACGGGGACGAAACGGGGACGAAACGGGGACGAAACGGGGACGAAACGGGGACGAAACGGGGACGAAACGGGGACGAAACGGGGACGAAACGGGGACGAAACGGGGACGAAACGGGGACGAAACTAGGACTCAATCCGATCTAAGCAGGACTAAACTAGGTTGAAATGAAGGACAAGGACAATGACAGGACGCCCCTAGAACACAACCAGGTCTAAATTAGGTCTTAGCCAGTGACTTATCGAGTCCTAAACCACATAAAGTTCTTGTGTGTTGATAAAATGTCTCTGTCTCATGTCCGGTCTCTTCCAGCTCCTGGGAGTGTGGCTCGCTCACAGATTCAGGAACCAAAAAGACCCCAGGAAACCTCCAGGAGCCTTCATCTGAAACCTGTCCCGCTTCAGCAAACCTCACTGTTCATACCTGTCGGTCACTCAATCGCTGTAACATTAAATTATTACCTTCAGCTTCAGTTCTTGGTCTTTTTCTGACTGTCCCTGTGTCGAGCATCAGCGGAGCGACTGGGTGGCTTTTGAAGCTCAAGACCCGGATGTTTTTTCTTTTCGAGTTGCCCAGGCCTAAAACTTCTTAATAGCCTACAGTTTGTTGTCTGGCCTGATGAAAAAAAACAAACAACCAACCACAGAGAACTTGCTAAAACGTAATATTTTGATTGCGCTCCCATGGAACTCACTCTTAAGTCTTTGTTTGGTGTCTATATAAGTCTTAAAGATATTAAAGAGCAGATTAAATATACGCATGTCAGATGTTTTACTTGAAAAATGACCATGAAAATATATATTTACTTACTTTAACTTAGTTTGGATTGCCATAATATTGAGAAGGAAGCAGAGAGAAGAGGAACAGGCCAGACACTCGCATGCCAAAGACAGGAGGAGACATTTGGCCTTGGAAAACAAAACGTAATTAAAATGTTTTCTAAAGTGATATATCAGGTTAACCTTGATTAACATGGGCCTAATAAAAATAGAAAAAAATAGGTTCAGCCCTCAAAGGTTAAAAAATAAACGCTACCATAATGTTTAACTGGCATTTCTTAAAACTGTGGGCCTATTAGTAACTGTCTACTTTAGCTGCATGTGGTATAGATAATGATGATGATTATTCTTTGGGCTTTTGTACAAGGGCTGTCTTAAATAATTTGATCCTTTTTATTATAATTCTTTGACCCTACACAGACAAATCAAAACTTTGGCAAACAAATTGGCTAAATTCTAAAAGCTTTTTGTTTCTGGTAAAAAAGCTGGACCGTTATTAGTTAAACCATCATTTGATAAGGAGCATTACTTCTGAGGTGCAAAATATTCAAATATCCTTCTTGTACAGTCCCAATTTAGCCCAGTTTCAATCTGGGTTTAGTCCAGTTTTAGTTCCAATTTCAGTCTGACTTTAGTCCCAACTTAGTCCAGGTTTAGTGCATATTTTTTGCTCAGTTTCATTCCGGCTTTAGGACGAATTTAGTCCCGGTTTAGTGCCAATTTAATTCAGTTTCATTCCGGTTTTATTTCGAATTTAGTTCCAATTAAGTCCAGTTTCAGTCTGGGTTTAGTCCAGCTTTAGTTTGAGTTTAGTCCTGATTTAGGCGAGTTTTATTCTGTGTTTTGCCCTATTCTGGTATTTCAGTCCAGGTTTAGTCCCAACTTAGTTCAGTTTTATATCGGGTTTACTCCAGTTTCAGTCCAGTTTTTTAGTTTAGTCCCAGTTTAGCCCAGTCTCAGTCCTAGTTTAGTCCAGTTTTATTCCAGGCTTAGTCCCAGTTTAAGTCTGGGTTTTGTGCTAATTCAGTCCAATTTCAATCCTAGTTTAGTCCAGTTTTATTCAATGTTTAATCCTAATCTAAACCTGTTTTGGTTCTGGTTTAGTCCCAGTATTGTCCTTATTTAGGTATATTTTCTAAGGTTGAGAAACTTTTTTTATGCCCTTGCTGTTACCAGTCTTTTTGGAAGCGTCTGTAGTTTTTTTTATTGCAGCTGTGGATATTTGAACTGCAGGACTAGTCATCAAACCCAGTGTTAAGTAAATGTCATTGGTTTAACTCAGACGCCTTTAGCAAACAGAGATTATCTTCCTCTGTCATCCTAAAAAAAAAAAAAACGGCATACAGAAAAATGCTCTTACAGTTGTTTGGAAACGATACGAGTCCACGCTTCTGTAACCCTAAACCAGGAAGTATTATTTTTCCTTGTTCTGTTTGTTACGTCTGTGTTTAGATCTGGAGCTGATAGTGGTTTGTGTTTCGTCACATGACTTTACCAGGATCTGAACCAGGAAGTGCTGTGTTTATGGTCCTCCCAGTTTGTTCAAAGATTAATGAACTTTAGTTACACAAACACGTCACCAGGCAATAAAAAAAAAAAAAAAAAAAGAACTTGTTAATGAATTAAAGATGTCAGATATGTTTCTCAGTTCAGTTTATAGCAGTACATGGTTTAGCCTGTGGTGTTGCTCCTGTCTGCTTCTCCAAACTGCCATTAACTATCTGCATAATGTCACCTGATGTCTACATTTTTTCATCAATTCTTGGCCAGCAACAGTTTATTAGGTGACAATTGTGAACCATGAATAAAAGCAGCTTTTTAAAAAAACCAAAGACCTGTATTTTTTTTGTAAAGAATTTCATTTTAAGTGCTATGTTTATATCATCACAGTAGGTTTTGTCTGTATTTTGAAATGCATTTTTCTGTTTTGTCACTTGGTTTAGACCTGGGTTAAGTCTAGATTAGGTCTCACTTTAGTCTATTAAAGGTGGTATATATCCTGAGGTGGTACCTGGTGTAAAAAGTTTGAGAACCACTGCTTTAGGGAATAATAGTTCATTTTTTTATTTCACATTTTGGCAAAATGGTCCATATCTGTCACAGCTGTCAATTTTTTTTAAAGGTCCCGTATTCTGCAAAATCAGCCTTTTCCAGCTTTTAACCATGTTATGTTGTCTCCTCCTCAAAAACAGACCTGGAGTAGTATTTTGTTTCATTCACACACGTTCGCGTAATCCTGTATGCTGAGGCACTGCCCTTCTCCAGAGCTGAAAACGCTCGGTCTCACAGCTCTACGTAGACACATGAAACCAGCAAGTGCTCCTGCAAGTTTCTAAAGCCCATACACCGTCACACTGAATCCGTTGCATGTCCCGTACGACTCCTGCAAGAAATAGATGCAATGCAAGTCAGTGCGTGGCTGCGTTGCAGTACGTCTCCGGTGCTCTGACAGAAATATGTATCAAGTCCATTTTTGCCGGATGCTGGATCTGTCAGGTATAAAGTTGAACAGAGCAGATCGAGCCAGACAGGAAGTCAGACCTGGGTCCAGTGAAGAGGATCTAGTAAATTTCAAAATAAAATCGCTTGTGAAGCGTCTTGCTCACATCACTGTAAACATTACATCTTAACTAAGGACACGGGTCACAGACGACATCAGACAGCATTAAATCTGAGTAAAACGAAAGTATTTAGATACATAGCGTCCTTACCCAGGAGTGAAGTATATATTTCTGTAACTTTTGGGCTTCAACCGTGGTTAAATCGCCAAATAGTCTCTAAAGGAACAAGAGATTGTGGTCTGAGGCAAACGTGGCTTTTTACCATACCTTTTACATGGTTATTATCACGTGAACTCATAACTTCCAGCATAAACTCGCTCCTCTCCCGTGAACTCGTGGTCTCCCAGCTGGCTCTGGTCGGAGACGTCCCGCACACGCAACGCACTCAGTGTGAACTGGAGTCCGTCAGAAATCTGCACCAGAAACGTACTGCACACGCAACGCATCCAGTGTGAATCTGGTTTTAAACCACCGTCACTACGAAGCAGTCAGCTCATTTATCTATCTGTTAGCATCATGTCACTAACAGCTGTGCTAAATAGCTTTTATGCTCTGTCCAGTCCCCACCGTTGCCAGCAGGGGGTGACAGAGACCTAATCCAAGTCAAAGTCACGGTAAAGAGCTCCCAACAGAAGAGGTTTTCCACAGATACATTATTTGAAATTATAAAACCTGAAATGCTAATGCAACACTATTGCAAAAAGACTGAAAAAAGCAGAATATGGGACCTTTAAATAATTGCTGACAAGTTTTTACACATTTTGGACACTTTTCTTGTGCATAGATCTCCAGGTCGTTGATGTCAGAAAGCTTCCTCGTCTTCTCTCTGGTCTCATCTCCTTCCAGCCGTTGATCCTGTTCCATTTCTTTACCACTGTGTTTTTGTTCAGACTCGTCGTCCAGGGCCAGGGGATGATGAATAATTTGGGGTTTACAAATAACGTATATAAATAAAAACCTTCTGCCTGCTGTCATCGTGTAACAAGATTTTATTGCGTACTGTACATTCATGTAGCAAACAGCATTTTGTGTATTTCACTCGTGCATTTGTGAGAAAAGGCGACGTCACCAAAAAAAGAAAATCAAACGGAGCGATATTACAAACGTCACAAAGACAGAGTCAGGCAGGGACTTAAACGTTCAGACGATACAACTTCTCTGGACAAAATAAAAACAAAACAAGCAATAAATAGGCACTAGACGCATAATCGAGAGGCAGACGGTGGGAGATGAAGGGTCAGGGCTGAGGCTGAGGCAGCAGCACTGCTCGAACCAAAACAGAAATATTAAAATAGGTCTAGGTTTATATTTTTGGGGGGACGTTAAGAGTCGGGGGAGAACGCTCTGTGCGAGTTTGGAAACTGCTGCGTGTTAAAGTCGGGATCCTCACGAACGCGCTTCTTCAAGTCCGACTTCACCTGCAACGAGAGGACAGAGAGAGGAGGGAGTAACGTTAAGATCAGGAAACACACGACTGGGTCAGACGGGGCAGGTGGTCATAATGTTATGCCTGATTGGTGTATATAAATCCCTTCTATAAATGACAGCTTGATGAACTTGTTCTACAGCTATTATTGGCAATACATGTGCAACCATTTAAATACCAGAGACACTAAAAGCATCACTACTTCCTGCTGACATTTTTCAGTAGTAGAGAACCAAACCAGGAAATGTGTTTTAATGATGAGTGACAGAGGTATTGTTGTCTTAAGATTTCAATATTTTCTGTAGAACAAGTCTCTAAGCGTAAAACTAGATTCTGTACAGACGTGGCTAAAGTGCACTACCGGTCAAAAGTTTTAGAACTCCCCAGTTTTCCCATTTTTTTACTGATATTTATGCAGTTTAATGTCTCACTGTATACTGAAACAAGCACATCGGACACAATTTAAGTTAAAGAAACAAAGGAATGAGAACTTTTGACTCATCACTGTGTCCACCTTTGGCAGATATAACAGCTGAACACGCTCGTGGTTTACTTCCTACACTGGAAGTCAAATATTCTTCACAAACTTGTTCCTGTTCCTTCTGTTCAGTTCGTCACAAACCAGCTCGATGGGGTTGAAGTCTGGAGACTGTGCTCAGCGTCATGTTCTGGCAGAGCTTAGACTCATGTTTTGGGTCATTACCTCACTGGTTAGTATTAGTACCAGTATTTCTACTGTGTGTTACCAACTTGGCCACCAAGGTCTGACAAATACTTAAGGTCATTCAGATTAAAATTACCTGAGCAAAAAGTAGGGCTGGGTAGCGTTCAGATTTTTTCAAGACCACTTCTTAAACAATACCTGGTTTTCGATACCGGTGCCTGAGTGATACTTTTTCTGATACCTATGGTGAGCTAATTCATCTTCTACATAAAACACAATAATATTGAATAAAAGACCAATTTTTGGAGCTGTAAGTTAAACCAGTAGTTTGTATGATTTATTTTGTGTTTGATTCATGCAAAATAACATTAAAGGTCCCACTAGGGATTGAAACTTGGTATTGAATAAAAATTATTTTTTCAATACCACAAAGGTGTTGTTTAACAGCACCCAGCCCAAGTAAAAAGTCATTTTTTTTTTTTCTCAAAAAGTTACTCAAAAGAGGTATGTTTTAAAATAGAGCTAAGAGTGAAGCTGAGATGCAGTGACATTGCCCCCTGGTGGCAGAACATGGGTTAGTTTTGAGAACCCAATAAAAACCATTCAAACTAACTCAGTCCAATCCTAGACCTACATGAATTAAATGTAATCCCTGGGCATAAAACATTTTACTTTTAAGGCCTATTGTGACAACAGGAAAAACCTGATACTAGTTCAGTGCTTTAAGACTTTTGGGAAACTCTGAGTAGAGTTTGGTGAAAGAGACGGCAGCCATCAGCTTCCTTTGTTAAAACAAGTACGAGTTACCTGTTCAGATCTTTGTGGTTATAACAGGTGTGTGTAGGAGTCTTACCTGTTCAGATCTCTGTGGTTATAACAGGTGTGTAGGAGTCTTACCTGTTCAGAGTAAGTCTCTGTGGTTATAACAGGTGTGTAGGAGTCTTACCTGTTCAGAGTAGGTCTCTCTGTGGTTATAACAGGTGTGTAGGAGTCTTACCTGTTCAGAGTAGGTCTCTGTGGTTATAACAGGTGTGTAGGAGTCTTACCTGTTCAGAGTAGGTCTCTCTGTGGTTATAACAGGTGTGTAGGAGTCTTACCTGTTCAGAGTAGGTCTCTGTGGTTATAACAGGTGTGTAGGAGTCTTACCTGTTCAGAGTAAGTCTCTGTGGTTATAACAGGTGTGTAGGAGTCTTACCTGTTCAGAGTAGGTCTCTCTGTGGTTATAACAGGTGTGTAGGAGTCTTACCTGTTCAGAGTAGGTCTCTGTGGTTATAACAGGTGTGTAGGAGTCTTACCTGTTCAGAGTAGGTCTCTGTGGTTATAACAGGTGTGTAGGAGTCTTACCTGTTCAGAGTAGGTCTCTGTGGTTATAACAGGTGTGTAGGAGTCTTACCTGTTCAGAGTAGGTCTCTCTGTGGTTATAACAGGTGTGTAGGAGTCTTACCTGTTCAGAGTAGGTCTCTGTGGTTATAACAGGTGTGTAGGAGTCTTACCTGTTCAGAGTAGGTCTCTCTGTGGTTATAACAGGTGTGTAGGAGTCTTACCTGTTCAGAGTAGGTCTCTGTGGTTATAACAGGTGTGTAGGAGTCTTACCTGTTCAGAGAAGGTCTCTGTGGTTATAACAGGTGTGTAGGAGTCTTACCTGTTCAGAGTAGGTCTCTCTGTGGTTATAACAGGTGTGTAGGAGTCTTACCTGTTCAGAGTAGGTCTCTGTGGTTATAACAGGTGTGTAGGAGTCTTACCTGTTCAGAGCAGGTCTCTGTGGTTATAACAGGTGTGTAGGAGTCTTACCTGTTCAGAGTAGGTCTCTCTGTGGTTATAACAGGTGTGTAAAAGTCTTACCTGTTCAGAGCAGGTCTCTGTGGTTATAACAGGTGTGTAGGAGTCTTACCTGTTCAGAGTAGGTCTCTCTGTGGTTATAACAGGTGTGTAGGAGTCTTACCTGTTCAGAGTAGGTCTCTCTGTGGTTATAACAGGTGTGTAGGAGTCTTACCTGTTCAGAGTAGGTCTCTCTGTGGTTATAACAGGTGTGTAGGAGTCTTACCTGTTCAGAGTAGGTCTCTCTGTGGTTATAACAGGTGTGTAGGAGTCTTACCTGTTCAGAGTAGGTCTCTCTGTGGTTATAACAGGTGTGTAGGAGTCTTACCTGTTCAGAGTAGGTCTCTCTGTGGTTATAACAGGTGTGTAGGAGTCTTACCTGTTCAGAGTAGGTCTCTGTGGTTATAACAGGTGTGTAGGAGTCTTACCTGTTCAGAGTAGGCCTCTGTGGTTATAACAGGTGTGTAGGAGTCTTACCTGTTCAGAGTAGGTCTCTCTGTGGTTATAACAGGTGTGTAGGAGTCTTACCTGTTCAGAGTAGGTCTCTCTGTGGTTATAACAGGTGTGTAGGAGTCTTACCTGTTCAGAGAAGGTCTCTGTGGTTATAACAGGTGTGTAGGAGTCTTACCTGTTCAGAGTAGGTCTCTCTGTGGTTATAACAGGTGTGTAGGAGTCTTACCTGTTCAGAGTAGGTCTCTGTGGTTATAACAGGTGTGTAGGAGTCTTACCTGTTCAGAGCAGGTCTCTGTGGTTATAACAGGTGTGTAGGAGTCTTACTTGTTCAGAGTAGGTCTCTGTGGTTATAACAGGTGTGTAGGAGTCTTACCTGTTCAGAGTAGGTCTCTGTGGTTATAACAGGTGTGTAGGAGTCTTACCTGTTCAGAGTAGGCCTCTGTGGTTATAACAGGTGTGTAGGAGTCTTACCTGTTCAGAGTAGGCCTCCCGGATGTCGTTGTTCTCCAGGTCGTGGTGCAGTCTCTCTGAGGACGTGATGGGCCGGACTCCCACAGTCCGAGCGGCTTGGCTCACAGCGTCAGACAGAGACAGGAGGCTGCCACTGCCCTGCCCCGTCTACAACACAGGAAGAACATTAGAGTCACATTTAGGGCCATTTTATTACACTTTTGAGGCTCAGACTTAGACTCGGACTCATCTCTTCCCACAGACCAGGACTTGTGAACTTGGACTCAGAGACTTGTATCTGATTTTAAGCTAAGAGCAGAGACAGAGCAGCACTATATTTAAGTTTGAGCAAAAACATAATTTAATGTTCTGTTATAAAATAGGTTTATACAAAACTAAAATCCTCATAGGAACACTAACTTCCACACGGGTTCACCTTCATCTCGTTTGAACTCAGCTTAATAGACATAACTTAGGGGGTCTTTTTTAAGGATTCTGAGACGTGTTGAAGACAAACCTGCTGAAATTCAATCCGAGCATCAGACAGAGACAAAAGCCCTGGTTTATACCTGGTTTAGAACCGAGCATCAGAACGGAGAAGAAAGGAGATTTACAGGACCTTGTGTGTGGTGTGAACTGGTTTGGAGTATTTCAGAAGCTGCTGATCTACTGGGATTTTCACTCCATAACTACAGTCCAATGTTTATGATTTTGTCAAAACTGTAAATGATTGTAAAAACCAAAACATAAACAAAGTCTGTCGTTTCTGAAGAAGGAAGAAACAAACAGCATTTTACTGTCACATAGAAAATCCCCAAACTTCCAGGCTGCAGATGAACCCAACAAAGAAGGAAACTTAGAGGAAATACCTTCTAAGAGATTAAGTTGTACTAATGAGATCACTTCCTGGTTGTCATGAAGTTAAAATCAAGTTGAGTGTCAAGTTGAATTTTAAATATTTAGGATTTTTAATTGATGATCAGTTGTCTTTCAAGGGCCACATCTTGTCTCTTACTTTACTTCTGCTAGGATTTTATTACAGAAATAAGAATTGTTTTTCTTTTAGTGTAAAAAGGAAACTGGTGGAGACAACCTTCTTACCTATTATTGACTATGGCCATGTGTTGTACATGAATGCTTCTGCTCACTGTCTTTCAAGGCTTGATGGTGTGCACCATGGGGCACTAAGATTCATTTCAAATTGTCGTCCACTCGCTCACCATTGTGTACTTTATTCTAAAGTTAATCTGACTTCCTTATGTGCCCGACGCCTTGTTCATTGGTATGTATTCATTTACAAAACCATTTTGGGTAGTATTCCATCATATTTGTCTAGTCTTTTAATAAGGAAAAATGGAAGTTACAATCTTTGATCTATGGATGTTTTACAATTTACTGTCCCCAAAGTACAAACTGAACTGGGCAAGAAAGGATTCAGGTTTTCAGCACCAAACACCTGGAACGAATTACAATCTGAACTTCAACTTCAACTTCAAGTACTTGTTACACTGAATGAGTTCAAAGCTCTTGTGAAATCATTGCAAATTACCTCATCTGTCTGTAAATGTTTTATGTGAGAAAGTTTTAATGTTGTGTTTGTGAATATCTGTTGTAACAATGGGACTAACCTGGTAAAATAAAGGCTAAATTAAAAAAAAAAAAAAAATCCCCTAAAATACTGTAATAATATAATCAAAAGGTTCATTGTTAGAGCAGTGAAGTCAGTATGACAATGATATGCTTCATACATTGATATTTTGATAATCCCATGATAGCAACACATGTATAAATATGTATTTTAGTACAGGTGCAACAGACTTAATCAGCTCTGCCCCAGGAAACCACAGGATGTAAACATTGGGTTCCTGCAGGTATCAGCAAGTATAGTTTAATGCCTTTTAATGCCATATTGAATGCCACTTTTTACATTTTTTTATGCCACAAACACACAATCACAGCAGCTTAAAGGTACTGTAAGCAGCATGGGCTCTACTGGTTTAAAACTGGCACTGCAGTCTAAATCAAAACATTGGTCTCTTTTCTGATTGAACAATCAGTAATGCATTTTAAAAAACAAAACAAAAAATGTAAACAAAACAACTTGGCCATTATGTTAAACATATTTTTAATTGATAATAACTCAACTGTACCATTGTTATCAGTAAAACTAATATTTGATTTAAACATATTTATATTGTATCTTGGCTGGGTATTGTTTATGACATGTAAAAAATATATAATGCTCATAGCACCTTTAAATTGTCAAAACATATCTGCAAGTTTTATCAAATACAGTTCAAGTCAAGCATCTGATGTTTGAGTAATTTGTTTCCACTGGAAGCAAACTCGATTCCGCCGTCTATCACACAAGTGAAGACTACAAAAATGGTAAATTATTATTAATATATACATATTTATATATTCATAAATAAAACTTATAATGTCAGCTATTTTACTTCAATACTATTTTAAATTTTAAATTCCTGTTGGAATCAAATGTAATGCTTTTTAATGGCATTTAAAGCCTTAATGTTCACAAAATCAATTTAATGACTTTTAATGCCCCGCAGGAACCCTGATTAAAATAAAATTGCAGTATTGTTATTAGACATTTATCAGCGATAGCATGAGTGTTTAGTGTTTCTCTGAGCAGCGCTGCAGTGTAAATGTCCTCTTTGTACGACGGTTATGTGCTCCTCGGACGCTCGTCGTCTTTCAAACATAAGAAGTAGTTTTTCTGACTTGGTTATGTTCATGTGCTTTGACCTCAGCAAGTCGGGATATTTACATTATACACTATTTATAAACCAACACAGTTATTGGTCAGTAATGTGGCGTTTAACACAGCTCACTAATCAGGTTTAACTTTCTCACGACTGAAAAGCTTAACGTCCAAATTTAGCAAATATAACTTTAGCTAAAGAACGTGACTGTTATGAGTATAACAAATTAACATTAATAATTGGTAATTCTAACGCAGTATGAACTGAGGATTCTACCTCCAGGGGACAGGTTTTGATTTGCAAGTGCCTGAGTTCTTTTTCCCGACTTGAGCAGGCGGACATTGTGTTTCCCGAGTTTCCGAGGGCCACATGAACGCTGCATTAGTTGTGTTCTGCTCACCTTCCTTCTCTTGGCGGGCATGCCCTGCAGATAGGCGTCAGACAGAGGCGGCTGGGCCTTCATCTTCCTCTGAGTCATCATGTCACACCTGATGATGGGCACCCACTCCTGGAGGCACAGCACGGGATCAGCGTTAGTTATGGATTTATACGATTAGAGCTGCTGGCAGGAGATGTGTTATGATGAAGACCATACAACATTGGTCAACATCTTTTCAAGAAAATTAAAACTGGTTACAAATTCATTGTATCTACAGAATGCTAAAAAGATGTTGTCACCAAGTACGACCTTGTCTAAAACCAGAAAGAGCTAATAAACACTAGCTTGTGTTTCGAAACGGGATGGTTTTGCAGGTTTTCTTTTGTATTATGATCATTTTAACAGTCGCCAAGCTGCCCGCAACTTTGACAGAAATGGTGAGAGTAAGGAATAAAAAGATTAACGTGTTGTGTGCTGCAGTAATGTGACTAAGATGAAAATAATACAGATTTGGAGAGAGGAAACATGAAGTAATATTAGATTTGTGTTCAGAATATCAACATTAGTGATAAAATACACACCTGAGACACATTTTAGAGAAAAAACACTGCAATGTTATCAAAAAAACTTTATAAGGACACTTTGGTCCACACTGGGGCACAAGGGTTAAAGGTAATCCTGAGGTAATCCTGTTTACAGGGCAGTATGGCTCATATTCAGAGTAATATCTTTGTAATCCAGTGCATGTAAACACAGTCATTGTTTGAAATAAAAAATGATAGAACTGTTAAATATAGAACTGTGTAAAGCCTGTTATTACTTTGTACCACAAGGATGAATGATGTTAATTTAATTTGTCTTTAGAAACACTTTATAATTGTCCTATATCACTCTCCTCTTTGCCGTAAAACAGTGTAAAGTAAAAGTCTAAACTACAGAGGTCTCACCGGGGGAACGGCTGCAGCCCAGGCCTCCTGCTCCTCTCTGTCCCCCTCTGCTCCGGCCGCGGGTCTGGCCCCCCCCAGCGGCGCGGCGCCCCCCAGAGGCCCGGCCCCTCCGGACGCTCCCAGGTCGCTCGGCAACGGCCTGGTTTCCCGCGACGATGCCGGTGTCTCCTGGGAGACGGACATGGCCTCCTCGGCGGTGGTGGCGGCGGCCGGAGAGAGACTGTCCTCCACCTGCGGGCCAGAGGAAGACTTTAGTGAGACTTTAGTGAGACCCGGGGCGACCCGAGGGAGAGGGGTCAGGGTTTAGGGGGACTCACCGCAGCGCTCTGGGCCTGCTCCGGCTCCTCTGGGGCTCCGGCTGAAGGCTGATCCCTCTGTCAAACAATACATCCAATATTTATGAGCCACTCAGACACTGATCCAGAGAAACACGAGAGGCAGCAGCCATCAGAGCATGCCAGAGAGCAACGACTGTTCTCTTAAAATCATCTCAAATATAATTTATAAATAATAAAATAATATATTCTTTTATCTGTTCTGGATACAGTCCAGATCTGCTGAAGGAGCTGTTACTTACTACGCTCCAATAAGCTGCCCTTCATAAAAAACACTGACACTGTCCCTGTTTTTAAAATTAGACTTAAAACATTCTTATTCCCACAAGCTTTTGTTTTATTTTTTTAGTATTATTTTTATCTTGTTTTTAGTTAGGTATTTATTAAGCTTGTGTTTTATTATTTTTTAAATATTGTTGCTGAGTTCTTTTTATGTATCCCAATGTTGCACTTAAGAACATATTATTTTTTATTATTATTATTATATAGTTTTTTTTTTTTTACTGGGAAACTATTGATTGAATCTGTATGGCCGAGGGCATGTCAGAATAGATTTATGTACAAATTATATCTAACGACACATTTATAATACAATAATACAATATAACAATAAATCGATTGATGAGTAATGTGAGAGTGAACCAAACAAATGTGTCCCGAGAAGTGCTGTGGGATTTTAAAGCATACAGCCTATGTTAAAATGAGAAATGAGCTGCAGTTAAACTCGACGAACTGCGCTAACTGAGCTAATTCTATTTATCAATATTAACACTCGAACTCAGCCTCTATGTAGTAAATGTATTCCTCGTTCCTGTTTCAAAGCAACTTCTTTTTTTCTTCTAAATCTCAAAAATGCAGTGCTGTGCCACAAACTAGTCAGAAAAGAACATTTTGAATTGTGTGGTCTTGTGAATAAAGCTTAGGTATAACATGTTATTTGTAATCCTGAACAAGTACTTAAGACCAGTGTGAAAATAAAAGTATTTGCAGGTGATTCTCAACCAGACTGTAGGTAGATCTTCAAAAAGCAAAAAGAAGAGACAGAAGCTAGGGACAAAAAATGGAGAATAGACAATATTTTGATAATTGTATTTAAACCCACACAAACCACAGCCTTAAAAAAATATGCTTTCATGTCAGACTTTAATGTGGTCATGGCTTTCTGATAGTAGGGCAAAAGGGGATTTCTGTCTTTGAACGTGGCAGGATGAACTGTTGAGCTGCACAAGCAAAGCCTCTCACAACGGGCCATCATTTCTGAGGCTGAATGCAATAAGAGAGTAATTTTTGAAGTTTCTTTAGAGCCTGATGGTTATGGGCTCTTGTAGACCATCCTGCAAGTTCCCCTACATTTTTCCGCTCAGGAGTGTGTGTTGTTTTTAAGCGTGACCGTGACGGCTGAGCACTGACCTGTGTCCGAACGATGTAGCCCTGGATGTCCTCTACAGGCACCGGGATGTGCTCCAGGATGACCTGCAGCCTCATGGTCATCATACTGGTCATCCAGTTCACCAGACTGGGGCTGATGTCACTCGACATACGCCTCTGCAGAGGGGAGAAGAGCAGGTCTGGGTTAGTCCTGGTTCAGTCCTGAGTTTGATGTGGTTCAGTCCTTGATTAGACCTGGTTTAGACCTGGTTTACTCCTAGTTTAGCCTTGGTTTAGTACTGTTTTAGCCTGGGTTTAGTCCTTGTCTAGTCCCAGTTCAGTCCTGGTGTCAGAGTTAAAGCAGTAAGACATAAATCAGTACTGACGATCCTGTGGTTGATGACTGCGGTCAGAGCTCGCTGGTCTCCTTGCAGACAGTAAAGGTTCAGAGCCAAACACTGGAACAGGGCCTGGTTACACATCTGCAGCAGCTGTGGCCCAAACGAATCATCTGCACACAGGAACCGGGAAGAAACTCGATTAGAAAACAAATTTAAAACATCATCTTTTATATTTCTGACACGTCTGTGGTTTACCTGAGCAGCGGAGGATGTGAGTGGCGATCTGAGTCAGCTGCTGCCTGAAGAAGGACATGTTTGTTTGAGTGGCGTCAACTCCCTCCATCACCGTGACCGAGGACTCTCTCTGAGATAATTTAGACGGTGACAGCATGAATATGCATATAATATACACCAATCAGGTGTAACATTATGACCACTGACAGTTGAAGAGAATAATACAGATTATCTTTTTCATGGCTCCTGTTAGTGTGGGATTTATCAGGCAGCAAGAGAATATTTTGTCCTCAGAGTTGATGAGTTAGAAGCAGAAAAATGGGTAAAGATTTGAGCGAGTTTGAGACAAGGGCCAGACTGTGACGGCTACAGACGACTGGGTAGGGCTGCGCGATTATGGACAAAATAATACTCTCAATTAGGGCTGCAACAACTAATTGGATTAATCAGTTATAATCAATTATTGAAATAATTGTCAACTAATTTAGTAATTGTTTATTCCCTAACTGAGGTATTCGCAGACTCAGAAACATGCCATGTCCTGAGAGAGGAGGTTTATTACCAGGATAGAGCAGAAAAGCAACAGAAACAGATAAAAACAATGCACAGTTTGTGTTTTTGATTAAAAATATCTTTGTGCGTATATGCTCTATCCAAACGTCTTCAAGTGACATAGTTGTAGCTTCACCTGGTTCAAATTTTATAAAATTTAAGCAACAATTTTTTTAACAGGAACTATAAAACACCGCAAGTTTTTAACCACTCACTCACACTTCACTATCCAATTAATCGATTCATCAAAACAATAATCAACAGATCAATCATTATCATAATAATCGTTAGTTGCAGCCCTAATCTCAGTTAATTTAGTCATAATTTAAATCATAATTATTCAGCAATTACTCATGCACTTCACAAAACAATGCCAAATATATTTTTCGCAGACAAATATAAAAGTGCAATAAAAACATAAAATAAACCATAAACCAATAAAATAAACCAAGTTTGTTATAATCTCATCATAAACTGCTCGGTTGTTTGCTCGACGTCTTCCTCTTCAAACCCACACTGCTTCCAAAAAACAGAACTTGTCTCGCCTTTTCTGCTAACCAGGAGTTTCTCCTGTTCTCTTTCTGCCATGTTTCTGCTAACAGCTCTCCACATGAAGCTTATCAGAGTGCGAGCTTTGAGAGGGGAGGGGCAGAGCGAGCATGCGCATTCAAAACACACTTCAAAGTTTGTGTAATTAATAGTTTTTTCTTAATTATATAATTTTTGACCGGGGACAGATGAAGCTGGTTCAGAATACACAGGGCAGAGCAGTTTAATGCGTGTTGGGCTGTGTATAGAAATCAGGATCGTGATGTCATATCCGTGGTCTTGCAAGCTATTTAGCAAAACAATGGAGCAATGTAGGATGTAAATTACTCAAGTCAGCGTTCATACAAAAGTATTCAGATACTTTAGTCAGTGACAGTCATCAAGCGTTGTTTCAAAGCTTGTTTGTTTACTTTTTAATTCCTCTGCTCCTAATGCTACTCTATGGCATTTCGCTGTCTGTGTGATATCATGAAATGTTTGTGAGGCTCATCCTTATTCCATGTTATTTGAACTATGTCTTTACATAGTGAGTTGAAACGTGAAGACGGAGCCTCTAGGAGCCCCTTTTTGTTAAGCTAAATTTGAACTACGCAGCTGTTTACCTTGGTAGTCCCATTTTGAGCTAAAGTTAAGTTATTTATGATGGGCACCTGGCTCTGCTCCCATCTTGCCTTTTTTGGTACTTCTGCTATTTGGTTTTGTCAGTTCTAAAGTTAACTCCTTAAAACTATTGGCTCGTGGCCATGCTTCAACATGGCCTTTTTGGTAAAGAAAGTGTTGTCTCTCATGCTGATTGGTTCATAACTATGCTGTGAAACCTACTTAAACCTTTGTGAGCCGATCCTGCGTGGTCGGAGAGTTATCTATTGCCTGTGAGATGATTGTCCGAACCTGAGCTCAGAATAAACCAGCCTGAATCTTTTTCTACCTCGGCCTCGTACTTCTTCAAACCTCTCGTTCAACCTGATAACACTGTGACCACTCACAAGATTCATCACTTGACGGTCGTTTTATGACGTGGGTTCCCGATGTCTATTAAGCAGGTGGTCATAATGGTATGGCTGATCGGTGTAAAGGTGAAATAATGCAGAAGTCTTCATTAAAGGAAACAGAGAGGACGACACATTTGTAAGTATGTAACAATCACTGTATAACGCACCAGTAACTATCATATTCCCTTTGAACACATGGCACTGTAGCCTTATGTCTTACAATATTAGTTTCACTCTGGACTTTGGTATCTCTACGGAATAACTCACCACTATTAAGCAGTAAAGAAGCATTAGTACATATGTAATTAACTGTATTTTAATGAACAGTTCTTTTTCTTTAGTCTTAAATTGAATCCTCTGCCTCCCTGACCCTCTCCTCTGCTTCCTCTTGTCTCCCACTCCAGCTACTTTCCTGTCTCATTCACTGCATCCATAAATCATCTTCCTGGTCCTCCTGTAGGCCAAAAGGTTTATAGTTACTGAATTAACACTGGTTTGATCATGATTTACATTAACTTATAACTATCAAGAATTAAAGTTGAATAACAGTTTATAACTCAGTGGTTAAATGAGTTGTTGTGGGATAAATGAGGAGTCCTGAAAACAACACAAGTCTGAGTGCCGCCGACCCGGTGTCACTGCAGTTTCAAGGCTCGCTATAAAAGCAGCACATCGTGGATAGAGCCAAAAAACATTACTTTTTAATACAATATATAAAATATTTAAATGGCTTTTAGGTTTGACAACAAGGGATAAAAATCTATTGAAATTATCTGAATGAGACTTGTAATGCCCCTAAAATAAAATGAATGCCAGAATTGCCGGCAAAAGAGCAATAATCTGTTTGAATTTTACACTAACTAAATAATTGGACTCACAAGTTTTATTTTAAAAGTCTAATACAGTTCAGTCGTTACAAAAATTGTAAAACCTAATCATAAATGTCAGTAATAAAGGTTCTTCAGTAAATGTATTGTGCTTATGTTTTTGCATCAATATGCAGCCCATATAAAAAGCAGACGTGTCTAAAAGCTTTCAAAAACTAACAAACTAAAGGCACATTCAAGTGGGTGACTTTAAGACATTTTAAAACCACTTATGATAGAAATGTCAAATTTCAACTCGCAAAAAAATCTGTTACTAAGTATATTTTTTTGATAAGTGCAAGCTTCCATATGGGGCTGAATATAGATGTTACTTTGATGATTTGTGTAGTTAATTTGATAAATGACAAAGTTGGCAAGCATATGTTCACTACTCTATATTACCAACAACACTAAGACCAAGATTAAAATAATTTAATACCTACCTATAAGATCTAATACTTTTAAGGCCTTGGTTTTGACAACATCAAATTTAAAACCTTTTAAATATTTTTAAGAACTTGGGGCTGCCTTGTTTGCAGTGTGGAGTTATCGAAAAGTGTTACCCAAACTTCTGAAATCTTTTATGAATGACTCACAAAGCTCTCAGTGATGTATTCCTCCAGTTCATTGATTAAACTTTCAGCAGCGTCCTGAAAGCAAAGGATTGGAAACGATTAGAGATTTAGGAAAAACACATATTTCACAACAAAACTAGAATTAATCATCGCGAAACAAAAGCCACTACTACTTATGATTAGCTCCTTTTCTTCTGTAAGATCAGGAAATTATACGTATTTCTTAACTTGAAAAAGACTAATCCATTCATTTTGGCTTTTCCCTTCTGGGGTCGCCAAAGCTAATAATCTACTGTCTAGTGTTCACATAATGATGGATCAGAAGCAGCTCCCTCCATTTATCCACAAAGGGACTGGCACAAAGAGTAGACGTGAGGCTCATTTATTCTCCCATTTCCCCATGTGGCTTGAATTTAGTCATGTTCTTGTTCTTGTTCATACTTAGCTGCTATATTTACAGGGTCGGTGTCATGGGATTAGAAAAGCAGTAGTTACGCACAGCGATGTTGTGGTCGGTGGGCTCTCTGCCGTTGAGGTAGTTCTGTCTGAAAAACTGTGCGAGCTGAGGCTGGATCCGACCCAGAGGCTGGTGCTGGCCGTGGAGCAGCATCACCAGATCAGACATGGTGAAGGTCTGACACACCAGCATCAGCAGCTCCCCGAAAAACCCTGAGAGGAACAAGAAATACAAGAGGTCAGCTTCAGACGTGCAGCCAAATGTTCAGCTTTTAACACAGAGGAACAAAGGGTTTTGTTCGTAGTGAGAATAGGTCTCAGCTCTCGTACTGGCACCGGTAACACGCATTTTAGCTTTTAAGCGGACACCTATAGTTGCATCTAATGTACGTGACATATTTGAGACCTGTCCACATCTCGACAAATTTAAAACTTTTTAAGGCTGTAAATTCAGACTATAATTTGAGACTTTTTTTTAAGACCCTGCAGAAACCCTGGAATGGGCAGCTAATGGGAATCCTAACAAAACAATAAAACAATACTGATTTAGATGTTATGTTTATGAAAAGAGGCTAAATATTCGGAGTATGTGTGTGGTACCGGTGGGGTCCTCTGGGCTGATGAAGATGTTGGTGGCCTGTGACAGTCTCTGCATGAACTGTGCGATGCTCTCCGTATCGTTCTGGTTCTGTCCCAGAGACCCCATCATGGTCCGCAGCACTCCGCCCAGGATCCCAGTGAACAGCTCCGGGTTCAGGGCCTCTGCCCCAGGAGGACTCTGTGCGGCCCCAGACCCAGGGGCCGCTGTGGGGGCCGGACCAGAGGCAGCGGCGGCGGAAGGAGGAGGAGGAGGGGTGAACACCGGCTGGGACGCCTGGAGAGACAGAAACAGGGTCAGAATCAGAGCTCATCCAGGACTAAACCCCGAAACTCACCAAGGACTAAGGTGAGACTTGACGCTAAACAAAAAATTTAATCAAGGGGTAAATCATGCCTCTACCACAAGTTAGAGCAGTACAGGAGAAAAGTTTGAGTGAGGTGTGAAAAATGCTGTTAAATAAGAGTGCTTTAAGAAATACAGAATTGTATTTTTTATTTTTGTAATGCAAATTTCTGTAAAGGTCAGTAATGGGCCAAGGACAAAATGATTATTTTTGGTGTGGAGCCAAATCAATGTTTAGATCCAGCAGTGTTTTAAGACATTCTGTCGCATTCTGAGATATGAAACCAAGACTTCACTCACTATAAGCATTATGATGTATGACTATTAGCGGCTGGCAGTAGCTCAGTTGGTAGAGCCATCCATTAACCACAAGGTTGGCCGTTCAAACCTTGCTCCCACCATTGCATACTGTCGTGTCCTTCCTTGGGCAAGACACTTCACCCACCTTACGTCCAGGAGGTAGAAGAGAGCTATATAACTGTGACCATTTACCATTTACTGTTGCTAAATCAACTTTTTTAGCTTTTGTTATAATTTCGTTTCCACCTCAAAAACAGACCTGGAGCAGTATTTTGTTTCATTTACACATTTGAGGCGCTGCCCATCTCAAGATCTGAAAACACTTGGTCTCACGGCTCTACATAGAAACATGAAACCAGGAAGTGCTCCTGTGCATTTCTAAAGCCCATACACCGTCACCAGACTCGTTCTGATCATTTCAGCCTTAAACTACCGTCACTATGAAGCAGTCAGCTCATTTATCTGTTAGCCTCATGTTGCTAACAGCCATGGTAAACCGCAATTTTATGCTCTGTCCAGTCCCCACTGTTACCAGCAGGGGGTGACAGACACCTAATCCAAGCCTTTGCTGCATAGTCAAAGTAACAGCTCCCCAAAAGAAGACATTTTTCACAGATTATTTTAAGTTATAAACCTAAAATACTAATGCAAAGGAGTCCAACACTATTTCAAAAAGCCTAGAATGGCCCCTTTAAGTTAAAGTATGAAATATCTGTGATGTAGCCGCACCTGTTGCATGAATTCGCTGACCCCCTGTATGAAGGCTGGGACTCCTGACGTGGTGACAGTGATGGACGGAGCTCCCATTGGCCCCGCGGCTCCTCCGGCCATCCCCAGGAGTGAGCCCAGGAGCTGGCCCAGGTCGGGGGGCATCTCCTGGGTCTGGGGGTGGGGCTGGGGCGGCGGCGCACTGGGGGTGGCTTCGGGCTGACCCTGGTTAGGAGTGGAGGTGGGAGCTGAGGTGGAGAAAGTCGAGGAAGAGGAGAAAGATGAGGAGGACGAGGAGGAGGAAGAAGAAGAGGAGGTGACGGTCTGACCAGCTGTGGACACAAGGGGAAAGAGTTTGTTTAATAAAGGCTGTAAAATTGACCATAATGTATCGTTCCATGAAAAAGGTTTAGTGTTATTTACCCATTTGTCCCGGCAGCAGCAGCTGTCCCACCAGTCCACTGATCATCTGGTTCAGGGCGGCCGGGTTAAAAGCCTGTGGATTTAAAGTCACTTTTTACTCAGCCTTTAAACATTCAAACCTAAGTGCTATGTATTTTGCACGGCGACTGTCATTCTGTGGGTTGACTTCTCTGTTACTTTATGGGTGGTTCTCAATTCTCGGTGACATGCCTCCTCAAAGCCTCAACTCCTCAGCTGTTTCTCCTGCCCAGAAGACAGAGGGTTGGTGTTTCCTATTAGCCTGTCAAGCCAGACTAACTCTTTTCCTATTCTATACAAAGAAGTTAGTCTGGTACCTTTGCTTGAGTTTTGTTTCTAGCTGCTGACCTGTAACCCAAACAAACATGGCGGATTGTTGCTGGTTTTGCTATAAAATACCAGAATATGCCATAGTATGAGAAGTTCAAGACTTGAGGAAAAAATCGATTTGTTTGAATGTGGTCACTACGTCGGATGTCAACAGGACTTTACTGTTGTTAAAATGGAAACAGGACCAAAAAAAATCCTGCAGAGGACTGAACAACAACAAGGACTTCAACAGAACCAACAGGTGACGAAGGAAAGCACTAAATGCTGTTAATCAGCTCAGAGAAGTTATTAAATCCACTCTTTATAAGACGATAGGAGATTACCCTCTGTCTCTGACGCGCTGCAGATAATCGGCTGTGATAGGTCGGGTCCAAATAGACTGAGTGGAAACAGCTCGCTGTGGCTGAGGAACCAGACTCTCCTGCTTTGGAAAAGAAAGTAGGAGGGGCTGGCTGGCCTGGTTAGTTTGGTATGGGCCTCTCTCCTCTGTGGGCGGGGCTAACTGCTGAGGAAACGAGGTGTTGAAACTTTGAGGCGGCAAATCCCACTGAGATCAACCCTATGTGGATAACTAATCTTTCCTTTTGGCTTTTCCCTTTGTGGGTTGCCACAGCACATCATCTGCCTCCTAATGTGCAGTGATTCATATATTGCCTTTGACCAGGTTTTACTCCCCCTCTTTATCTGGGCTTGTTACCGACACAGAAGGTGCACTGGTTTGTAACCCTGTGTGATTATGTGGATAAAAACTAATAATGGTCTCATAAACGTTCTTTAGGTGGTACTCAGGATTCTCTTGTAATGATGGGCTGACAGCCTCTGGTAGCTTAGTCGATTAATCAGTCAGTGAAGTCTTGGTCTACAATGTTATTGGTCGATTAGTTACATGAACTCTTTGCATCAATAAAACTGGTGTGATTTATCACTTGATAACTTTAATTTTTCATTTTATTAAAGACAGCATCAATGATTTTAGATAACAATATATTTTAAAGCCATGATTTCTAAATATTTTATCACCTAATTAATGTAAAGTCACTTGTTTGTGTAAGACTCTGGTAAGTCCTCCACATATCTTTTGGTCGATTTTGGTCGATAAATTGTAGATCGACTGAAATTATGGCCAGCACAGCGATTAATCAACCAAAATCAACCAAAGGGTCCAGTTGTAGTCCTGGCTCTAGTCCAGTTATGGTCCTTGTTTTGTGTGAAAAGCTTGAGAACCACTGTGATAAGCTATTACCAAATGTTACTGTGGTAAACATGAATTACAATACATAGAATTCTCTGTCGCTGCCCAGTTAGAGATAAAACACAGTTTCCACGTCGTGAGCTTGTAATGACATAGAAAGGTGAAGCATGCAGCAGTAGCCACCAAACCCATAACCTTTTCAAAGACAATATTATTAAGTTATTATTAGTTACCTGTCCCGGCTGCTGTCCCGGCATGGCAGCTCTCACGTTGATAGTGGTGCCCCTCGCACCGAACGCTGGAGGGGCCATGTTTGGAGGGAAGGGGGGTCTGCCGAACACAACCCTGGCCTGGGGCTGCGGTCCCTGGGGCGGAGGAGGTGGAGGGGCTGGGGTGGAGGTAGGGGTGCTGGGGCCCGTGCTGGAGGTGGAGGTGGGAGTGGTGCCGTGTCCTGGGGCAGCTGTAGGGGGCGTCGGCTGCCCGGTGGCAGCGGCAGTGGCAGCGCTGGTGGCCACAGCAGCAGCGTACTGGCTAATCTGCTGCATCAGGTTACGCATGAAGTCCTGGGGCAGCGCTCCTGACGGTAAAAAACAAAAAAGATCAATGAAAAATTACTGCAATAATTATTTAAACAAGGGATAATGTACATAACCAGGGCATGAATGGTCCTAACCAGTTTAGAAAAAAGAATAGCAGAACAAAAGCAGGAACAAATGGTCAAAACCTGGACTAAAATATTTCACATAAGCTTCTCCTAGAATTTAACCAGGACAGAGATAATCCAGTACTTAAATAAATGGTTTATACAGTGCTTTTCTAGCTCCATGGGGCACTTAAAACGCTTTTTATCAAGAAACCATTGACCCATTCACAATCACACCAACACATTCATACACCAGACACAGGAGGCAAGACGTTTGAAGCACCAACCCCTCTGGTTAGTGGACGATTGGCTCAACCATCTGAGCTACTGCCAGAACTAACGCCAGGACTAAACCTTTGACTAAACAAAGCATTAACTATGGATTAAAACTAATACTTTCTTATTTTCTTTAGAGAGAGAGCTGCCTTCTTTTTGCAAAGGATATAATTATTTTGGGTTTGTCCTCATAAATATTTTGAAAGATCATGGAGAGGGGAAGCCACACATCCACTGCGTGATGGTGCGTTCAGGTGAGCTTTGTAACACTTTTCGAAATGTAGCGCTAAAAGGCTTTCCTTGTTCACTTGGAAACAAGTTCAACGGTCAGCTGACGGTTATCACGCGGCTTATGGTGCGAAGGATAAACAACGTGCGTAAACATGAACCGAACAGAAAAGTAAATACAACTGCATCTAGTGTGCTCTTAGGCTGCACCACTGAGCACACCGAAGTGTAAAAATTATTGTTGTTTACTTTGACTCATTTTTATTGTTCCTAAATAAAAGCAGAAGTGTCTAATTATTTTATATGTTTTGTCTAATCACATCAAAACTAAAACATGAATCATAATCCAAAAAGGTTCATGATGGTCTTCTACTAATACATGCATTCCTGCCATGCCAAAACCTGCTCAAATCAGCTGACAAGACACGTCACAGTAACATCGCCTGACACTTTTAAGAGAGACCGCAGAAAGTAAGAAAATCAGTGGCTGAAACATATCAAGGAACAATACAAAAACATCGGCCTGTCTAAAAGAAATTCACGTACATAAAACATAAATCAGACATTTCTCAGAGTCCCCCCCCCCCCATTAGATTTGTTTAAACATAAGAAGGCTTTACTACCTGGCTGTCCTGGGATCTGTTGTCCAGCTCCTGCACCATTTCCACCTGGAGCTACAGTAATAAGGAAAGAACAATGGAACAGTTTATACAACCTTGAATCATGTAACAGTGAAATAGATCTGTAAGCATTTGCAGCAGCACACAGACACACAAACCCATCTCCCGGTAGGTCAGTGGTTCTCAAACTTTTCACACCAAGTACCACCACATAATGGACTAAAATGAGCTTTACTATATAAGAACAAAAAAGGAACTTAACAAGGATTAAAACTGTATTAAACAAGGGCATAACCAGGACTAAACCAGGTCTAGACCAGGATTAAACCAGAACATAACCACGAATAAGCAGTATTTTTTTTTTTATTTAACCCCCAACCAGAGCAGGACTATAACAGAAATAAACCTCTCTGAACTAAACAAACTCAAGAGTGCAAAAGACTCCTCAGTGCCGACCAGAGAGCCCTGCGTACCACCAGTGGTGCCCGTACCAGAGTTTGAGAACCACTGCTGTAGATGTTTGTGGCAGCAGAAAACAGGGGAAGGGGTTGCACTCTTTCAAGGGACATTTTATTGATTATTTAAAATGATTATTATTATTAAAACAAGAATATCACATGCAGACATGTTGTGGCAACCCAACAAGATGTCTGAAGGAGTATTTGTCTTGACTTGTGTCCTCTGCAAAAATCAGATTGTTATGAATTAATGGCTGATCGTCAAAATTGTCTTTAAAAGGGAACTACCCGATTTTTTTTTTCTTCCTTGGATTGGAGGAAACCTGTTTAATCATCTAACATTATATTGTAAAAGGGTGAAAAATGACATATAGGCTTTATTATTAGGGATTTTTATCTGCGCGGGGCGTTAGGGAAAGTCTCTAGTTTAGTGCTAGATATGTCTTTCACAATAAAAAAATATATATTCAAAAAGACATTTTTTTAGCCTTCTCCCATATTATAATGTTGTTCCCTCATCAAAAACAGACCTGGAGTTGTGTTTTGTTTAATCTACGCCTGTATTCTAATCCTGTATTCTCTGGCGCTGACTTTCTAAGGCCTCAAAATGCTCAGTTACACGAATCCACACCCACTCCAGGAAGCACTGACCACTCAGCAAGTCCTCTACATCCAGTCTGCTGTCATTCATTTATCCAAAAAAACATAGCTGTTTCCACTGATTCCTCACAGACATTTTTACTTTTGGAGTAAAATGGCAAGTTTAGGGAAGTGAAGTTACTTTTATTTTGTAAATTATGCTCAAAAGACTGCAACAGCCTTTACTCTGCTGCCCTCTTCATCTTTTTATGTATGGCACCAGCAGAGTGCTTATTAAAAATGCTCTCTTATAGTCATATAATGTTTTTAAAGGCTGTAAAACATGCTGCTGTTCTAGAGGTGACCAAGATTGGTTTAAAAGTATGAATAAAAGCAAAATATAGCCCCTTTAAGCAAATATACTTCCTGGTTCACATGGGGCTAACACTAAACTCAGAGCTAGAAGTTTATGGTCAGTTCCAAATTTCAGTCTGATGTCGTATATTTGTATTTTGAGGAGGCAAACTGGTTGAGTTTTACATTTGGCAGTAGTAATAAAATCGGGTAGTTCGGCTCTAAACTCCCAGAGCAGCCCTTGCCCCGTCTCCGCTGCCCCCCACTCACTCCACAAACACCATCATTTTCTCATGTTTTTCTCTGAACCACAGCAGTAAACGACAGCAGTGCAATCAGTGCTGGGGAGGGACAACACACCGTCCGTATTCATCTGCATCATAACCACCGGGACGGCCTGGTGGCTGATCCTGATGACCCGGGGGCCACCAGCCTGTCCCTGTCCAGCCTGCTGATTGGAAGGGGAAGTCTGTGGGGGAGGGGCTTGTCCCTGACCTGCCTGCTCCGACTGGCCGGCCGCCTGAGGGGGAGGGGCCTGTCCATCAGTGCTGTTGGAAGCGACAGTCACTGTGGCACCCAAGTTCATCTGCGGAGGAGGAGAAGACAGAGAAATTGGTTTACATTTTTATACAAATATATTTTATATTATACACATATTATACACATATACACAGCTCTGAAAAATAAGAGACTGCTGGAAAACGATCAGTCAGACAAACTCTCTTCCTACTCTACTTTGGTAACATTAGGTTTCTGTGGCGGAACAATCACAGAGAAACAAACGGTAGGATGTAAGCAGTGCACCTCTGGCCCAAACAAACGTTGTGAATTGTTGTCGGTTTTGCCCTAATAACACCAGATTACAGCATATTATGTATCTGTATATTAATATCTGTACTTATGTCTGAACGAGGGCAGCAGCAGAAGCCAGTTGTTTGAATGTGGTCATTACATCGGACGTCAGCAGGACTTTACTGTTGTTAAAATGGAAACAGGACGAAGACAAAAAAGTCCCACAGAGAACTGAACAGCAACAAGGACTTCAACAGAACCTACAGGTGACAAAGGAAAGCACTAAATGCTGTTAATCAGGTCAAAGACATTAATAAATTAGCTCAGCCTCAGTGTTAGCCACAGTTATTTTTGACAGGACATTAACTTCCGGATTTGTAAGATGCGCTGCAGATTAACGATTGTGACAGGCCTGTTCCAAATTGACTGGGAGAAAATGGTTCACTGTGACTTATGCTGTGTTCATGATACATTGGAATCTCAAAAATTCCGACCTCCAAGTCAGAAAAATGGCCTTGAACACCGTCTCGGGTCGGAATTTTTGCTCGGAAACTTGTGCGGAAGTGTTGGACTCCAAGTTCCTGAGTTGACTTCACAATCATAGGGACTCCCTCTGTGAGAGGTAAACTGTGTGGTTACTAACGGGGAAATAATCGTTCATACTTCTGCAAAATGTACTCATCTTTAATGAATGAAGGTATCAGTGCTACAGCTCTGCAAAAAAAATCTTTGAATGTTCATTTATCAGTAAATGACTAAAGTAGAAATAGAAACATCCCCTGATATAACCACACCAAACAGTTTTATCAAGGTATTTATTTGTTCACTATAAAACAACATAAAAATGCAAATATGGTTTTGTTGTTATTGTGCTGATCCACATGTGTTTTCCGAGTTGAACTCGTGAACGGACATTTTTCGGAAGTCGGCTTTTTTTTTTAAGTCGGGACTTCTGAGATTCCGATGAATCATGAACGCAGCATTACTAAGCAGTCTCTCCAGCTTTCCAAAAGAAAACAGGAGCGTCTGACTGGCCAGGCTAGAAAACTTAAAGGTTTTATATTTTTATAGGTGCATTATGATGAACTGAACACATATTTCTGTGACCTGCTGACAAAATGTTGACAATGTTTTGAATAAAGAACTTCCATAAATCAGTATCTGGTGAAATAACTCTGATGCGTAACCATAGCTTTCCTGTGTCTTGCTCTCCACCAGTTTTTCACACAACTGTAGGGTAACTTTATTTTGCCTGATGGTCTGTGAGCTCATAAAGAGAGAAATGTGTGAAGGGATTTAACAGACACCGGCCTGGAGTGGCTGTCAGACTCAGAGAAAGGCTGAGAGGAGAAGAAACTGCAGTGGTCTCTTATTATTAGCGGAGCTGAAAATAAGCAGCATGTCTTTGGTAACAGCATAAGCATTAATAATGAATTTGGACCAGGTTTTAGTGTAAAGGGGACTCCGCCTACAACCCATAGTTCCTGGGATAGGCTCCACCTGGGATCCTTAACAAGAAAAAGTGCAAGAAGATGCCTGAATGAATATGGGTTTTCTTGTTAATTGTAAATCAAAATCATCACAATTAAAAGGCTTGAAATATTTGACGCGGTTGTACTGAATCTGAAGATATGTGACATTCACTTTTTCAAATTAATCACTGAAATAATTGACTGTAGCAGCAGCAGTGGTGGCCCGTACTTGCAGTGGGATGTGTGGGTGCAGGCCTCCAGGCAGCGGGACCGGCCCGGTGTAGTGAGAGAAGGGCCGGACCACGTGGAGGTGTCTGGGCACGGGGCTCATGAGGTTCAGCCGGAGGTCGCTCAGAGCCACCAGGGCGTTCCCCAGCAGACGCAGGCACTCCCAGGTCAGGGTCAGGGCGCGCTGGTCCTCCTCTCTTTCCTACAAGCGGAGGTAAAAACAACACAGAAGTTTACATTAATGACTTAGTGCAGACATTAGGGCAAAGTCTACACCAAATGTACAATGTTAAAACTAGTATTCACATGTGTTTCTTCCACTTACAAATTAGAATAGTGTTGGAAAGTCAGACTGTTACATAATTTATTTTTAAGATTAATTCTGTTAAATATTTGTAATAGCAACCATCTGTGAAAATGAAATACGCTGTCACAGTAAGAGACGCTGTTGAGAAAGTAAAAGCCATTTTCCCCTGCACTGTGCGTGGCTGCTGTTGTAGTGAATGAGAGCGTTTCCACAGCCTTCACAGGTCTGCATCGCTGGTCTGACAGCGCTCCATCCTGCACTGGAGATGCACAGCCAGTCCATTTTGTTCGACGGCGGACTCCGTTCAGATCGATCCATGCAGCTCAGATCGCACCGGATTTCATTTTTGATTAGAATGTTTATTTATACTTAATTATTTTTTCTTATATTATTTTTAGTTAGTCATACTTAGTAGGCTATTTACTTAAACTTTCAGTTACAGAAACATTGACAGACACAATTAAATATTTATTACACTCATATAGCTCTTTTGTGCCCAACTACTTCCCTGTTGTAAAAAAAAAAACCCGTGAAGTGAAAGTGATCTCATATCGAACTGTTGTCTTCTGTCCTTCTGCTTCTGAATAAACAGTTGTTTTGTTTTTTATTTGTGGCTTTTATCGCACAAACTCCTACTTCCCGTGCACGTTCTTCCTGAGCTGCTCAGGCCTTCGCAACCAGGTGTGCGAATGCAGTGGAAATTCCGCACAAGACAAAGTATTGAGTGCTAGATTCAATTGTTTCCACAGAGAAAATGAGCAAAAAGGAATAGAAAAAAGGGAAGCAAAGAGAAAGGTGGATAACTCGTTCCAAAGCAAGATGTGATGTTTAACAAGGCCAAGATCATTTTCATCATCATCATCATCATCATTACTTTTTAATAAAATACATTTCAGGAAGGGTAGCAAAGCTGTTTTGCAAATACAGTCAAGGAAAAAAGCAACGCACCATTTTTCATTCATTCATTTTCTACCGCTTATTCCCGTTAGGGGTCGCAGGTGACTGGAGCCTATCCCAGTAACTTTGGGCCGTAGGCAGGGTACACCCTGGACAGGGGCCAGCTTGTCGCAGGGCAAACGCACCATTTTCATTTTCTCAATTTGTCAAAAAATATTACAGCCAGTGACTAAATGACTACAATGAGTTTAGTACTATTCTGAGTCAAAATGAAATGACTGTTTTCCTGGTTCTGGTTGATTGATTTTGATGAGCAATAACAACTGTACTTTAGTATTAATCACCTATGTCTGGGTCATGAGTCAATTGTGCACAACCATTCCCTATAAAAAGACACCAAAATGGAAAAAAAAGCACATTTGTTCACAATGCCACGACTCCTGCAACCAGAGAGAGATCGCGCCATTGGCCTGCTTCAAGCTGAAGGAGCACACGGCTGTAGCCAGGAGTTTGGAGTCCATCACTCTACTGTTGTACGCCCTGCTGAGCTTTTCCACACCTTGCGGCGAATGGTGGTCATGTTAATTATTGACAATGGAATCAGATACCTGTGTTTTTGTTTACTGTGATGCTTTATTGTTTGGTCATGTTATTGTTATTGAAACTGTCATAAGCATTGATTAATTGGGTCTGAATATCAGGAACGGGTATATGGTTGATGTGCACATGGAATATTTCCATCAAAAATAAGTAACCAAAAAAAATGTGTTAAAAAAGCAGTGGTGCGTTTCTTTTTTCCTTGAGTGTATTAGCAAAGCTAGGTCACAGATTTTGGTTTTACCCCAGGCAGGACACAGGAAAAATCACGTAATGTCCCTTTAATACCTTTAAAAAGAACAGCATGATAGCAGTTTCTAAATTCAAGTCAAATGCCGTACCGTGTTGTTGTTGTACTCTGTGTTGGTGGCAGTCTCCAGAATGGTGTGAGCTCTCTGAATGAAGGGCTGCAGTCTCTCCTCCACTCTCCTGAGTTCAGACAGCATCTCCGCCAGCTCCGCGGGACTCGGGTGACTGTGACGGGACATTATACACACAAACATTAATATCATAGTGTTACATTGACAGAACTACAGAATATTGGGCTAATTAGGTTTATATGAAATGTAAAAGTCTTGGTCTTACTTGGGCCCTGGTTGTGGCGTCGGTCCCTCGGATGGGGCTGTGGATGTGGGGGGAGGCGGGGGAGTGGAGGGGGGAGGGGAGGTGTCCATGGGCTGCACCGAGGGAGAGGATCCAGAGGAGGACGAGGAAGGGGCCACAGCTGTGTCCGTCTGGGAGGAGGCGTCACTGGAATGGCTCTACACAGGGACAGAACAACACAAAACCAGGACATCAGCGGAAGTCGTGAGAGATAAAACCAGGACTTTGTGGGTCTTGTGACTGGACTCTGATCCTGTTAGGCTCTGTGTGAATCTCTGTCAGATATGGTACAACACATTTAGAGCTACATTTATCAAGAGGGATTCTGAATTGCGAGTGCAGTGCTTAAAAAAGCAGCAGGTGCGGGAGTTGTCAGTGTTGCCAGTGTTAATTAATCTGTCAATTAATAATCAGATAGTGAAGCGCACGTAAAGTGGTTAAAAACTTGAAGTGTTTTACAGTTGCTCTTAAATTTTTTTTTATAATTCTACCAAAAATCACTTAATTTTTCCAAAATCTCAATCAGACGAACACAAAAAAACACATAGTTTTTAACTGTTTTTGTTGGTCTGTCCTGGTAATAAACCTCATCTCTCAGCACATGGCATATTTCAGAATCTATGAACACCCCAGTTAACAATTAAACGAATACTAAATTAGTTGACGATTATTTCAATAATCAATTATAATACAGTAGATTAATACCATTGGTTGTTGCAGACCTATATGTAAATGAGGTGGAGAGGAGAATGAGAGAGAATGATCTGAGTAAACGCCTTTAACAGAATGACTTGCCAATTAGCATATGAGCTAAAGGCTGAATAATGTAAATAATGTTCTACCTCTCCCTGAACCACCACATTATCATGGTGGAGGGGTTTGAATGCCCCTCGTAGGGTCTCCCAAGGCAAAAAGGTCCTAGGTGACAAAGACTAGTGAGCTGTGTCTGGTTCAGGTACAGCATCTTGGTCCATATGCATTTATTTACCAGTGGCTTATCTAAGTATTATACACACACACAGACTTTTATCACTTTCATAAATGTTAATGTTGGTGTTTAAGCAACTGTTCAAACCAGCCTTGTACAAAAGCATTAGACCCAGGAAAAGATCTGTCTCTGTTTGATGGTGGTGTCTATTGCATTAGATCATTAATGCATGTGAGCCACTGATCTTTTTCCCTGTCTCAGTCCTAAAAGTCTTTGTCTTGACTCGGTCCTAAGCCCCGAAAGTCTTGGCCTTGACTCTGTCTCGGACTGGTCTTGGTCTTGACTACAACACTACTTCGTAATAAAAATGAATAGAAAAGAGCGCTCTTCTGTGATTTGGTGTCTTGTGCAGGGATTTGTGAACTACACTAGACGTCGTCCTCAAACAGCTGCTGTCTGTGTGTTCCCAGTGTCTGACCTCCATCCTGGTGATCACATCGTTAATGTCCCGCAGCAGGTTTTCAGCCAGAACCAGCCTCAGCCTCGGCTCGCTCTGCACAGGTTGGTCCATGTCAATGTGAACGTTCACCGAGCCGTTAGTCTGGACACACACACAACAAGAAAAAAGAACGTTACTTACAAATGCTGCAATAAATCAGATGATGATGCCTTTTGCACCTTTTTAACAAAAGTGTTCTAAAGTATTACTACCACCTTCTTGGCATATGTTTAATCTGTTTTACTATTTCCTGTCATTAAAACAATAGGCTTCAAATGAGTGAAAGATTAAACCAGCCATTCCCAAGACTGTCGGCCTCCTTAAATTTCCTGAAATCTCCCGCAGACCCCCAACTACAAACTACTTGTCTCTATTTGAATTCAATGTCATGTTTTTCTCCATCTATTTCCAAAAATTCTAAAAACATTACAAAAACACTCTTGACTGTTGGTTAAAAAAATATTTGGAAGTAATATTATAATATAACTAAACAGTATACAACTGTAATTCATTTCAAACTCAGTTTCTTTTTATGCAGTTTACGGTATATAGACAGCCTCTGGGGGCCCCCTGCAGTACCTTTGCGGCTCCTGGGACTTTGGGAACCACTGCGTTAAACTATAGGGGTTGTAAACTGGCTTATTAAAGCAGAACTACGTAACTTTGCTCAATTTTTTCTCTACGGAGCGCCCCCTAAATTTGAGAGTAAAGCACTATGGAACAACTCAGGGCCGCTGTGTGACCCCTTGCTTGACTGGACTCTGGTTTTCTCCTCCTTGTATCCGTAAAGGTTTTGGTCGCTTTGTCATGACCAACCTCTGAGAAATAAATCCATCGCTGGCTTGTTGTTGCAGCCAACCAGGATTTCAGGGACACCGGGTCAGTTCTCCCATTCTTATAAGTTTTTTTTCCTCAAGATACACCGGGGGGAGGCGCAGGGGGCTTTATTCTCCCTGCAACAACTTCTTTAGCAATCATCACACTGACTCCAAATCTGATTTACACAACATTTACATTTACATGTACTTGAGTATCCCAGTTATAATTGGGTTTTTTAAGTATCCTGGTTTTGTGTTTGTGCATGTAAACACAGAACCCTGAATTCAGTATCCTGGTTATGAGAAACCAGGATACTCGACCTGGAATACTCCCACAGTAACCTGGATATTGTGGCATGTAAATGCAGTATCCTGATTTCTGACCACACCTGACGTACTGAGCATGTACAAAAAAAAAAGAGATGCAGCAAAACAAACATGGCGCAAGTGGTAACTTTGCCACAGCAACTGTAAATTGTAGCTGCACTTTCAAAACTCATAGTCTCTTTACTCTTATCTAGTTATTTTCAACAAAGCGGCACAATCTATCTAATAATGCAGCTACCTCTATGCTCAGTGCTGGACCTGGTTACAGTGTCCACGTCTCCACCGCTCACGGACTAAGCTATCGCTACACTGCTGTGGGACTCAGCTAAAGTCTTTGCCGGAATTTTTCCACACGTTATATATTACCTTGCACTGCTGCTGTAACCGTGCACCTGTCCCTCTGTTGTTATAATGGGTTCACTTAGCA
The DNA here is from genome assembly GCA_020698575.1 of Bostrychus sinensis. Taxonomy (NCBI): domain Eukaryota; kingdom Metazoa; phylum Chordata; class Actinopteri; order Gobiiformes; family Eleotridae; genus Bostrychus; species Bostrychus sinensis. The sequence goes on from CM036247.1 coordinate 5,759,159, forward strand.
ACGTGTTAGTAGCAGCGTTGTAAGCACCCACACCACACTCGACTCCCCTATATATCCAGGATACTCAGATTTGTTATGTATACAGAGATATAAGTATCCTGGTTTCTCTGAGCGCATACAAACGTTATATCCAGAATACTGTCATAACCCGGGATAAGGCTCATAACCACGATACTCAAGTGCATGTAAACACACTCACTGTTTAATTTAGGTAAAGAAGTTGCGTAGCTCTGATTTAAAAAGTAAAGTCCTCTAACACAGACATACAAGTAATCTAATCCTTAAGAAAACTGTTCCAAACCTGGATCTTAGCAAACACAGGTTTTAGGTTTGTGCGTGAGTGGGTCTTACCCCGGTGGAGGTGGTGACTCTGGCGTTCCTGGTACTCTCTCCCATCCCGGACACCATCTGCTGCACAGACATCTGAACAAAACCCATTCAACAACATCACGCTTTGAGGCAATAAAGCAATATCTAAAAAAACAAATACAGTTGGCCAAATAAACTAATGGTCTAAAGTATTTCTTAAAACTGTAGCCTTCCTGTTTGTGGTCCTAGAACTATAACGTGCCTTACGACAAACACGATTAGCCCACCTGTATTTGCTGGGGGTCCATGATGTTGACGGGGAGGTTAAACGTCCCGAGCATCACGTAGCTGTTGGCGTTCCGGTCATGGGGAGGACCCTGGGACGGCCCCTGCTGCGAGGACGAGGAAACCCCGCTATCCGCCGGAGAAGCTCCAGACCCGGAGCCGGGCTGAGAGGCGGGAGGAGGAGCCCGCTCCACCAGGTGAATCACTTTACCCCCGACATCTGGGACAAGACAGACGGGGAGTTAGATCGGTCTGCGGCTATGTCCAGAGGTGGTAGTAATGAGATACGTTTGGTTTTAGAGAAAAATACAGTTTACTTCTACCTGAGTAATATTAGTTTGCAGTAACAGTACTCTACCCACATCTGTACGTTACTTCTGTGTTGGTTTAAATAATTATGTTGCGAAAAAGTGAGAAGATTTGGAACTGTGTGTTTCTTGTACAGCACTTTACGTTATTTTATCAAATTTTTCTTGTTTGAAAACAGGAGAATTGTAACATAATTTTATGTTTTCCCTGATTACATCAAAACTAAAACATAAAACAGAAGTTACACTGCTAGTGTGCAGTGATTCACATAATGATTTGCCAAGCCTCTCCATTTGTTCAGGTTTGGGACCTGCACAAAGAGTACACTGGCTTATGACGCCCTGTGTCTGGATTTATGTAAAAATAAACTACTCTGAGCAAATATCTGATGTATTCTATTTTTGAAACAGAACAGGCGTTTGACTCCTCACTGCTGGCGGACAACAGAGTAACACAAAAGAGACAGGAAGTGTGGTTTATAAATATAAAATTGTAACAGAATATGTCAAGTGAGTCAGCAAAACCTCCCCGAAGCTCAGTTTCAGTGTAAAATTTGCTTAATTATTCATCGTTACATAGTGGTTCTAAGTTGTCAAAAGGTGACTCAGAAGCTCATATCTTGTATATTTGGTTTCTTTTCGAGCGTGTTACACATTTTTTTCCCTATATGTAAAAATATCGAGATAAATATGATTTATTAAACTTTATTTGTTTATATTGGTTGAGTGACTGGTTATCTGGATCACTTACTGTGTGTATTGTTGTCCTTACATTACAGAACTGCTCAATTTCTTGAAATTATTTTATAATTTATTAAGACAAGAAGAAAGACGAGCAAGCTCAAGTGTCTCAATAACTCTAGAATAATATCTGAATAATATATTTTGTCAAATGTTTTTTAGTTTTTTTTTAATATAATTTAAATTTTAGTTTAGATTATCTCTTTTTAGATTTTACATTTATTTTGAAAATAAAATATAAAGTAAAATATTATATAAGTGTAATAGGAGTTTATTTTTATATTTTTATAGATTATTATTTATTTCATATTTTATCTTAATTTTGTTTTAATGCAGGAGAATTAATATTTAAAATAAAGTACGTATAACATTCTTTTGTTTTATAAGACCTATTTTTAAAGAGTCATCAATTCATATCAAAAAGCACAGGGGGTACATGAGACAAAAAAGTTTGGGAATCACTGGTGTAGGGGCTAAATAAGCAGAGCACTGCATTATACGTATAATAAAACCTGTCTGGTCTTTTGGCCTGAGACTTACTGTAGTCTGCCAGAGTGCGGTCGTCCTGCAGGACTCTGCCCTGATAGATCAGCCTCTGTTTGTCGATGGGGATCCCCACAGAAGGCGCGATGTGCTCTTTGAATTCTTTCACTGTCAGCTACAGAGAAGAGAAAAAAAAGATTTTAACTATGGCCCACAAAGTTTAAATAAGAGAAATTCTAAAAGCAGTTTTTACCTGTGCTCTGACTGTGTATGTCCTGCTCTGAGAGTCTAACGTCTTCACTGTCACTTCTATATCTGTGGACTGGTCTTCCATTTTGTTTCTGTAAAACAAAAAGTGTACAGTAACAAACATGAAATCCTGATAGTTACTAAGTTATAATGCTTTTGTTGTAAATTCAAACTCTCTTTGAATGCAATTAGACGGACAAATTCAAACAAGAAACAAAGCATCACATAAATAAATACCAACAAAATATATGGATTTGGAAGTAAAGCTTATTATGCCATTATGTCTGCAATCATTCTTTCCTTTGCCACAGGAAAACCACTGCCTGTCTGAGGAGCTGGTATGGCGGTCATGCTGCTGAGCTGCATTTTAATTTGGCATCAATTTTACACTAGATGCGCTTCCTGACGCGAGCCTGTATGTATTATGTATTATGAGTACACCGGCTTGTGACCCACTATGGATTACGACTGTGTCTACAATTATACTGCACAAAAACATTTACTATTCCAACCTCCTATCAAAAGGTTTCTGCAGGTATCACCAAATCTAATTTAATTCCCTTTTTAATGCCATTTTAAGCCTTTTTTAATGCCTCAAACATAATTACAGACACACATCAACCAAGTAAAGGTATGTATGTGTTTATTCTTATTCATTTTATCCCTGGTTTTACATGTGCCACTGTCAAACATCTGGTGTTTGGGCAATCAGAATCGGCCCAAAGCAGCTCTTTCCAATGGCTGTATATTTAAAGAAACCTGGTCATGTCATTGATTTTTAAAGTCTGTTTTAATCCATGTAAGGCTTTCATTTTTGCTAAATCAATTTAATGACTTTCAATTCGCTTGTTAATACCCTGCAGAAACCTTGTGTCATGCGTTTTGGCAGCACCGCACACCAGAGTAAAAGTCAAACCCAGGATTATTTTTGCTTTGACTGAGCTCTGGCTTCCTGGATTTCAGTTCTGTTTCATTCTTCTGAGAACTGTTGAAGGTCAAGAGCTCTGACCACAATAATGTTCCTGAGATGTAAACAGGTAACACGTAAATTCAACTCCACCAATTTATGTAGGTGTGGGATCCAAGACTGATCTCAAATATAAATCCTTAATTTCATGTTGAAACAAGCCCACCACAACACACCTGTGAACAGAACACCTTTCAGAAATTCTTACCCCAAACGTACAATAATCAGTGCTTTGATTTTCTTCATAATAAACTGCAGTGCTCAATTGTTAAGTTTGCAGTAATTGACACAACTCAAGTAAACAGTGACCAGATTTCTAGACCCCAAAAACTTGGACACTTTTTTTTTTTTCACAAATCATGGTGCTTTAAAACCAAGTGACAAAAAAGCAAAAGCTTCAGAAATCCAAGCAATTTTCTGTGATAAAACTGAAAGTACATAACGTTATAGGGCCTAAGTTTTGAATATGACGGACATTTATTAATAAAAAATTTACATTGTAAATAAATTTAGTGACAAAAGTCTTTAGATAAATCATTTTTAGTGCCCTATTCTTTTCTATTGATTAAAATGGGGACAACTGGGCCATGGTTTGTTTATCCTCCAGGCCCTCCTTTAAAAGAATCAAGTTCTCCCTCTTGAAGCCCTTTTAGGTCACTGGGTCAAGTTTAAAAATATAAAACACAAAAAAAGAAAACATGTTTTTGTTTTTTGATCATTAACTCATCATACAGAGCAAAAGTAAATAAATGTTCATATTTTAAACCCTCAAATGCCAGTTTGTTTATATGTCAAATATGTCCCACATATTTGTAAAAATAAATAAATAAATAAATAATTACTAATTAAAAATGCAAAATATTTTATTACTAGTTCCGGGTAGGTCCCTGATTTGCCCTAACACTGATTTTGTTACATTTTTACTTCTTGTGCCATTACAGAAAAAGGTCTGAAACTCACGTTCTTCCTCTTAAAGCCCTTAGAGGCCTGGTCTACACTCACTGTTTTCCAATGGAATTATAAGGGGATTATTTCCCACAATGCAATGAGAAAAATGTGGATCTGGGGTGATTTTTATTTTAGTTTGTGTATTTTTTATCCTCTGTTTGACAGAGTTAAGGAGGAATTAACATGATTTAACATGTCTGTATTGTAATGACAGTAGAGTGAAAATAAGTTATTTTAATGTGAGTCAATGGGACCAAAAAGGGCTTTAAGAGGAGAGTGAGTTTTCTCAGTTGTGATGCTGATATTCTAAAATTTGATATCTTTGTCAATTATTATCACCCTAGCTTCAGAAATGCCAAAATGAGAGCAAAAAACACATTTGATAAACCCTAAAAGGAGCCAGGGGGGCCTGAGGGCTAAAACTAGGACATTATGAGTGTTTTTACAGGTACATCTTGGGACATGGGTCAAGGAGCCAAAAACTGGGACTGTCCCCGTTTAACAGGCACATCTGGTCACCCTAATAAGCGGGTGAATGAATCTTATTAATTAGCTAAATGCTGTACTAATATTTAGATATTACATAACTGTATTTGAAGTCACATTACATGATTCAAGCGCTTCCAGAAACAACACAAGAGCTACAAAAAAAACAGTTGCTTAACCTACTTTGACAGATCAGGAGGCCGCGATTCCCGTTAGCAAACCCAGCCAGGGCGAGAGCCAAGGCTTTCACGCTACATATGTAAAAGCTGATCAGTCGGTGTGATAAAAACAGCTGTTTATATAAAGCTAGCCGCAGATACAGATGATGCTAACTAGCGGCCGTTAGCTTCTGCCGGTTTGTACTGAAGCTAACGTTAGCTCGCTAGGCTAGTTAGTTGTTAATAAACAAACTTAATTTTAAACAAGATTGACATATTATGAAGAATACATAGATTGGAAGAGGGATGTCATGTGTCTTGTTAGCTGTTACCTCAGTAGTCACGCTATGCTCCGTACTTATCCAGTGTTGGCAGCTGTTTCTTATCTTAAAAAACAAAACAAAAAACATGCAAACGACTTCCGAGCGAGGAGCTACCAGAAGCTACCATGAGACTGGAGTTGCCAGATCTCGCTGACAGTTTCCAGCCCAAAAAAACTTAAAAAAAAAAAAAAAACAGGCCCATTACAATAAAATCCAGTCCAAATTACAACCACTCTAAATGTTAAAACTGTTATACGTAAAAAAGAACGCAAAACTTAACAGCGGCTCTAAACACAGACAGGGTCCCCACAAAAGATGCAATCAGGGGCATCATAAAAACCACAGAAAAAAACGAAGATAACGTTGGTATTTTCTCCAGCTAATTTTCTCCAGCAGCCCAAATTTTATAAACCAGCCCAATGCCCAGAGCCATCACAATAGGGTAGGCAACAGCACAACTGAACAAACTGGTGCAGTAGAAGAGACTGAATTATTATTATTCTGATGTTTCTAAAGGAGTACTACTTTACTGCATCTGTTATATTTAAGTACTGTGTGTTTACAATGAGGGCACAACAAAAACACATGATTTTAAACCAAAACTCAAAATGTTTTGTACTTCAAACCAACTCAGAAAAATAGTAGAGTAAAAAGTATAGATACTTGCTCTAAAATGTGAAAAACTGAAGTAAAGTACAGATACATGAAAACTGTACTTTAGTATAGTAATTAAGTACTTTTACTTCGTTACATTCCAATACTGCTGTCTAGAAACCCAGCCCAAGGTGTTCAAAAGAGGCTTACACTGAGCAGAAACCAGCCCAATTTGGCAACACAGCACGAGTCCCGGATGTGACGTCGGAGTGGGACCGGAAAACGCAGAAAGGGGAAAAATGGCGAATCTCGTGGAGGCAGCGACTCGGCAGCAGTTTGAGGAAATCCTGGCCAAATCTGGAAAATGCCTGACCGTGGTGCACTTCCAGGCGGCATGGGCGCCTCAGTGCGAGCAGATGAACGAGGTCCTGGCGGAGCTGGCCAAAGAGCACAGCGGCAGCGCGTTCGTCAAGCTCGAGGCGGAAGCGGTGCCGGAGGTTTCGGAGAAGTACGAGATCACGTCCGTTCCCACTTTCCTCTTCTTCAAAGCCGGGGAGAGAGTGGACCGGCTGGACGGGGCCAACGCTCCCGAGCTCACCAAGAAGGTGCGCTTTACCTTTTCACCAAAGCATTATTCACCAAACTATCTGAAAAACGTGATAAAGGTTATATTAAACTGGTGCCATTGCAGTTAATTTACTTTCAGTTTTATCCTATTTACCATTGAGCTAATCTACCATACATCCCCACGTTATTTGCAAAAAGTTTACAATAAAAATGCTCAGAAATGTCCTATCCTTTACTTACACTATACGTCACGATGACTTTGCAAAAAAAAAACAAAGAATATGCAACTTTATTTTCTTACTTTCCACATATAAATTAACAATATCGTTTTGGGCTTTTACAACATCGGAAAGTGAGCTCCTGAGGCTCAAATGTATTGTTTTGTTGCAGCAAAATGGTTAAAAAAAAAAAAAAACAAAAAAAAAAAAAACACAGGAAAGTACATGGACCATGATTCCTTGCTCCGTTGCCCCCAACCTGACAAAATTATTGTTATTAAACACTTATTTAGTCTTGCTCTGAAATGTCAATAATTAAGGCTCATCAGGGGATTTTTTAGAGAATATGTTTTGTTATCGTGAGCATCTCTACACCTCAAAGTAACAGGGATAGGCTCCAGTTAAACCTGAAAATATGTAACAAAATATAGTCACCAAAGTATTTGACAAACGTGATGAAGAACTAAACTAGTGCTATTGTAGTTAATCTACTTTAAGTTTTAGCCTTTTTATTATTGAACTGATCTACCATACATCTCCACATTATTTGCAAAAAGTAGAAAGTAATAATATTTTAAAATGTCTTACATTTATCTTACACTATACAGCACAATGACTTGGTAAAAACAGCAAAGAATATGCAGCTTTATTTTCTTCATTTTTGCATATAGATGTAACAATTTTAGCAACGTAGAAATATCAAAGGTCTCATAATATTGTTTTACAATATCAAATGGTGAGCACTTGAGGCTAAAATGCATTGTTCTGTTGCAGTGGAACAGTGGAGAACTAGAGGGAACTACAGAGACCATGATCCTTTCCTCCACTTCAGTGCAGCCAACATGACACAATTATTGTTATTAAACACTTTAGTCACATTTAGTCTTTATCTGAAATACCACAATAGTTAATGCACTAAAGCAGTGGTGTCAAACTCAATTCATGGTGTGGGCCAAATTTCAACAGTCAGTGTAGGTCATGGGCCAAACATAACGCAAGAAATAATAGTTAAATTGTATAATTTTATAGTAATTTGTGCAAAACTAAAGTTTATTACACAGTGTGTAATAAACTTTAGTTTTGCAAATTTCATAAAAACATTGTTTTCACATTTTAACGTAACAAAACAACAAACCTATCAAGTGCTGATATAATATTGTTTCACTTTTAAAACTTTGATGACAGCAGCTCGTCTCAAAAACTTAATTAATAAATTAATGCACCTTTGCTTAAAGTCAAAAGACCACAAGCATTCATTATATCCAATACTAATAATAGAATTAAAATGCCTGTTTTATTCCCAATCTTGTTGCTGAATTGTGGACAATTAACCTGTTTTGTTGTAAAATGCTCAGTGCAGCTTTTTTTTTTTTTTTTTTTTTTGGTAAGGATTTCCTAATTTGTTGCCCCTTTCACACATTTAAGACCTGTTGCTGCTAAATTCAAAATGAGATTTTATTTTTTATAATGTGGTAATATATTTTCACCTTGTGAATTAATTAATTTGCTTACAACTGCATTCTATTCTTTTTACTCAGTGTCCCAAAGTTTTAGTTTGAGTCTGTCATTTCTGTGGACACAAGAGGACACAGAACTCACCGTCTTCATGGAGCTGATCAGTGCTGTGTCCTCTGTGATAAAGACACTGAGCTCCATGGAAATGCTCTGAGGGAGGGTCCACACAAACTCAGATAAACTTTAGGCTGTTGTTAGCCTGTTAGCTTTCCTTTAGCTCCCCCTTGTCTCTGAACAATGGCAAATGGAGCACACAGATATGAGTAGAGCCTCAATAATACCTTCAGTTCAGATGTGTGGTTTTCCGACAGAGAGAGAGAGACAGCCAGAGGCAGACAGAGGCAGACAGAGGCAGACAGAGGCAGACAGAGGCAGGCAGACAGAGACAGGCAGACAGAGACAGGCAGACAGAGACAGGCAGACAGAGACAGGCAGACAGAGACAGACAGACAGAGACAGACAGAGACAGACAGAGACAGACAGAGACAGACAGAGACAGACAGAGGCAGACAGAGGCAGACAGAGGCAGACAGAGGCAGACAGAGGCAGACAGAGGCAGACAGAAACAGTAGAGAAACAGAAACAGTAGAGACAGCTTTAAGTTATAATTGACAACTCACTCACATTTGAACATCACATCACGGACATTCATAAAAGAAGTCAACAAAGACCATCAGTAATAAGAAAACTCACAGGACTCTGTTTCTCCACACTTGTTATTATTGCTGTATAAATCTATCATTCAGCCCATCCTAATGTACTGTTCCACCTGCTTCTATAACATGCTTACTGTTAAAAATCGGACCAAACTCATAAAAGTAACACACATAGCTGCTTAAATCCTAGGACTCCCCACACCCAATCTCACAGATCTAAATAATCGGGCTATTGGACGCTTCGCACTCTCCATAATACAGGACCCCACTCACCCCCTCCAGGACCACCTAATCCCTCTGCCTTCAGGACGGAGGTATAGGGCGATCAGGTGCAGGAGGGCACGGTTTGGTAGAAGCCTGATCCCAGCAGCCATTGCTTTCTTAAACAACAGGCCCCGCTGAGGCATAATGTCTGTGTTGTAATGTGTTTATGTGACTGTGATGTTTGGTGTTTATCTGTGTATATGTCAAACGAGCTCTGTGTATGTGGAAAAGAATCTCCCCTTGGGGACAATAAAGTAAAGTCTAAAAGTCTAAATGTCCTCTAAATTAGGGAGACAGATTTTAGTTATTCTCTCTGCTGAGTGAACAACCCTTCTGAGAGCTGAACGGTCCTGCTGAGTACACCGCATCCACACTGTGATGCTCCCATTCACAATACTCACTGTTGAAATTAAGCTCTTGTACAGCCTTTTAACATTCCCAGAATGTCAAGCTACTGATTTTGCAAGCCCTGTTGACTAAAAATTGATATCAATTCATGTTTTTCTCCTAAATTGATCTGGTAATTATGTCTAGCGCCCAACAAGTGAGCCAGATTATCCATCTTTATACCTTGGTGGCCTATACGCTGCCTAAAAATTAAAAAAGAACAATATTTCTCTTGTATTGATCTAGAGCTTATTTGTTTACTTTCCACAGGTTCAAAAGTTGGCCGTCGCCGGGAGTCCTGCGGCTGAATTGGGCCCCGTGGACCTGAACCAGCGTCTGAAAAAGCTCATCAACACCGCCCCCTGCATGCTGTTTATGAAAGGTGCACCGCAAGAACCTCGCTGCGGCTTCAGTCGGCAGATTGTGGCCCTTTTGAAGGAGCACAACATCCAGTTCAGCAGCTTCGACATCCTCTCGGACGAGGAGGTGAGGCAAGGCCTGAAGACCTACTCCAACTGGCCCACGTACCCCCAGCTGTACGTGAACGGCGAGCTCGTGGGAGGGCTCGATATCGTCAAAGAGTTGGCCGAATCGGGGGAGCTAGAAAACACTTGTCCCAAAACAGTCACCCTAGAGCACCGCCTTAAGACCATCATCAACCAAAGCCCCGTGATGCTGTTCATGAAAGGCAACAAGGAGGGAGCCAGGTGCGGGTTCAGCCGACAGATTCTGGAGATTTTAAACGACGCGGGAGCGGATTACGACACGTTCGACATCCTGCAAGACGAAGAGGTGCGCCAGGGGCTGAAGACCTACTCCAACTGGCCGACCTACCCGCAGCTGTACGTGAAGGGGGAGCTCATCGGCGGCCTGGACATTGTCAAAGAGCTGAAGGAGAGCGGGGAGCTGGCGTCCGTGCTTAAGGGAGAGTCCTAAAGATTTTGGAGCAGGAGAATTGAGCTGGAGTTCAAGTAAAATGAAGAGATTAGTTCCTATTTGACTTACCAATGCAAACAAGAAAAATTATTACAAATTCTTAACCCCTGCTCAGCCTAAATAACCTTGAGGAATAAGGATCTAGAGGACTCGAATACAATGGGACTGCAATTCCGGCTTACATTTTCATCTCTTAGTTGCATCCTCACTAATATTTTTTTTCTTAAAGGTCAAACTTTGTCCAGCATTTCTCATATTGTTGCTATCAGACGTCTTAATTTAATCTGCTGAGATTGGACATGCATTTGCGATCCATCCATCTAATGCTAATAAAACTATACATAACAGAGACATTATTATGGTCTACAATCTTGTCAGCATTTTTTTTTTTGTGACCACACCCTTGTTGACCCACTTTTAGGTCCTGACCCACCAGTTGAGAATCGCAGCACTATACATTTTAAAATAGAACATGATCATTTTAGGATCTCAATCTAAACTGCTGGGGATTACGTGGTTGGTGATCCACCTGGCGAAGTCGTAAACATGAATTTATTTATTCATGTTCTTCTGCTTAGACCCATTAGGGGGTTGCATGTAGGGTTGCAAAGGGGCGGAAAATTTCCATGGGAAGTTAAGCTTGGAAATTTGGGTAATTTTCAAATTTGGAAACCATATATAAATAAATAAAAAAAACATTATAATCCAACACAGATATAAGCTATATTGCTAATAAGCAAATTAAACTTTTGTTACAAAGGTCAATACAATTCTGCAATTATATTTCAATTCAAACTACAACAGAGTTGTCCTTAGTACTCAGCAAACACCTGTTTTATAGAGGCACAGTCAAACAGAATGTAAATTGTTGAAAAGAGAAAACGTGCTGAGCTGACACAGCTTAATCAGTGGAAAAACACCACATTACATTAATCTGCTCAAAAAAACGGCACCACCCCAGTGGCCAGCCTGGGAACTGCAGCCAAACTAGTGTTGCTAGGTCTGCCACCAGAACAGATGTAGCTCATTAATTATGCATGATGTCACAAATGTATTGATACCTATAAAGAATTTTGATGTTTAATATTGTGCCCCAAAATATCACAATATACCACAAAACACATGTTTACAACCCTAATAGTTCCAACTTTGATAATTCCTGGAATTTTGCAACCCTAGTTGCATGTGGCTGGAGCCCATCCCAGCCACAATGGGCCTTTAGACGGGGGACATCCTGAAAACAAAGCTGACACTTTAAGACACACAGACAGACAGACAGCCACTAGCGGTAACCAGTCTGCCACTGAGCACCCCCAATCAAAATGCACATGTCATAGAATTCTTAAGGCCCTATAGTTTAAAATTGAGCTGGAGGCAGGTCAGATTTCTGTGGTAGAATCTACTGCTAAGGATTCAAAATACAGATTTCTTGACCTGGTGTATGACTAATATCTCTGTAATTACTGGATCTATCCACTTGAAGCAACATCAGCTGTCAGGAGATGGACAAGGTGATGTTTTTTTTTCACTATAGCATCAAAACAATGACAATATTCAATCACACAGGCATGAATGTTGTCAGCAGACAGGACATTAAGCCACAGGATTAATATAGTGAGTTTGTGGACCCACTAACAAACAAAACAAAACAATCACTAACAAAAAATGATCAGGTCTGACTTTTTGGGATTGTATATTGAGTTCCAGGCAGCCGATGTTCTGATAATCTGAATCTGTTGCACTCCTCAGCCCTGAGTGGATTTTTTTCTGTCTTCAGTTACAGATGATGTTATAAGGAGATAAATTACTTAAAGCAGTGTTAATGAAGGAGTTTTTTTTGTTTCTTTTGTACATAAAGGAGACATACAATTCACGAAACAATGTTAAGAAACTATCAGCATTATATCAGTTATGGCCCAAATTTTATCGGTTTCAGGGTTCAGTCAAATTTTGTTTGTGTGCACGGAGCCTGATCAGTTTGCCTTAGTACAAAAACAGTATTATCCCATTCAAGTAGCCCAGTGGCAGAGTGGTTAGAGCTCTTGCCTCTTCTTTCATGTGCACGTTTTACTGTGAGTTTTCCCACCGTCCAAAGACACGCATGTGATGGGTGAACTGGTGACTCTAAACTGCCCCTAGTGAATGAATGTGAAAGTGAACGATTGCATTGACCAGAATGTTTTTCCCTGATGAAAAGCTGACATGATTAAATTGTTTTGCATCTTCAAAAACTCTGGGGCTTTCTGTTCTCATAACTGATTGTTTTCACAGAATTACTGTCACAGAACATTTTACTTTTCCTGACGCTTGCACTTATACTGACCACTAAAACCTCCTTTTGGCCCATAACCTCTTGGACCGTCTCCATCAGTTTCTGGATTAAATATTTCCACATGTGGCTCTGAGGTTCCAGTTTATTTGCCAAATAGTGTGGGTTTGTTTGACTTTTGGCAGCATAACTCAGAAAGTTATGGTCAAAATTAATTGGGATTTCCAGGGAACGTCAGTAATAAAATGCTGAGGATGGTTTTAGTGAGGATTAGAAATAAGATTGTGTTGTCCTCTTTCCCACATAAAAGCAGAAGAAGAAAGTAACTAGATACGTCATGAGCAGTATATTTTGTTAATACTTCATAAAAATTACCCACATGTCCACAGATATGCGGTAAACATGTTTAAAGCAAATATTAGTTTTACTGATAACAATGGTAGAGCTGAGTTATTTTAAAATTTTAAAAATATGGTGGTCAAGTTGTTTATGTTTACATTTTTGTTTTGGTTCTAAAACCCTTGCATCACCGATCGTCCAATCAGAAAAGCAGAAAGAGCTCCGGCAATCTGTACAGCACAGACCTTTGTTTTGATTTAGACTGCAGTACTGTTTTAAACCAGTACAAGCACTTACAGTACCTTTAAAAGAAGTAATTTAATTTTTAAAAAGTACTTGTACATTTTTAGTACTTTTAAAGTTGAGAAAGTCTTTCTGACCTCGACGGCGAAGTAGAAGTAGTAGTTATTATTAGTACAAGTAGTAGAAATAGCAATAAATAAGTAAACTTGATACTGTACTGTAAAAACTTTTACTCAAGGAACATTGCTGAGTACTTTTACTATTCATTTCCTTCCTTTATTTGCTTATGACCATATACAGTGAAGCCCGAAATTATTCATACCCCTGGCAAATTCTCACTTTTTGGCTGAAAATGACACAGGCTTCTACCAAAAGATAACAAGACGATGTACAAGAGGTATCATTGTGAAAAAAAAAATATGAATTATATTTCATCTGAACAAAAAGTGGCATGTTGGTTGAATAAAAGTAACATTAAGTCAGAATTTGCCAGGGGTATGAATAATTTGGGGCTTCACTGTATATGATATGGAGCACAAACATATTCATAAATAACAGACAACAATAATTTATTACAATTAGTACAAGCTTATACATTGATGGGTGCTTTAAGTAAAATCTCTTCCTCTGCCTTTCATCACCTCAGGATTTGTGCGCTCAAATAACAAATTAAATTCACCTCCAGCACAATTATTATCACACCAAATACAAATTCTCAAATGTCTTTCCAGACCTTTACACCGACCATTCACTTGAGGAATTCTGCCGTTTTTTGTTCTAAAACTGCAGCTGGCCTGTCGATAACTAAAATTCTCCCGTAACAAATATTTCCCAAATTTATTTTCCTGTTTAACTTCTGCGTAGACATCACATAAAGTCATATCCCTGATTTCACGTTGCCACTTTTGTCCATGGGAAAATGTATTCTCCTGTGTTATAAAGATGGAAGGATGGATTTTATTTGTGCCTATTAAGTTTACTCTCCTTACTCTGCTGTGTGAGTAATACTATTTTGACGTCTCAGTACTTTTACTTTATGTCTGGAATACTTGTTTCATTTCTGTCTGTGAGTAATAAATGAGTAAAAAAATACAGCTGAGTGCGTACATAAGGAAAGTGAACGAGGAAGCAGAAATCTGAGAACTCAAATGCGCTGTGGTTTTTGATGTTTTCATATTTTAAGGTTTTTAGGGGAAACACTTGGAAACTGAAGGAGTTCCTCATTTTTACTTTCGAATTGTGTTTGTTTTGATGAGAAACACAGGGCTTTGTTTCACAGATCTCTCATGTCTGGAGCTTTAAATGTGAAATGTCAAGCGGTTTTCTTTTATTTTTATTTTTAAGGAAAGGTCAGGAATGGGTCACAAAGGAAAGTTTTTGGTGTTAAAGGAGAAAGGACCAAAGACACCAATTTCCAGCCACAAGAGGTATGTAAAGTAACAAATAGATTTTTTTTTACCATTGTGAGATATAAGGGATAGAGCTTTTACCCCTGAATTGAAGATGGTTTTGTTCAAGTATTGTGATTGTGATTGTGATCGCAGTAGCAGTGGGTCCCTTTTGTTGATATGTCTTGTGTTTTCAGGTCACAGAAGTGCGTTACATCCTGATGCTGTGACGAAATTTAAGATCAAGGCAGCTGAGAAACAGTTCATCAGCCTCAACACAAAGGTCTGTCTTTAAACCATTTAGATTACTGGGTTTTTAAATATTGTTTTAATGACTTTTCTGCCTCCGTCTGAGCCTCTCCTCTGCGCCCTCCTCTCTCACACCGACTCACTTCATGTCCTCTTCCACTGCATCCATAAACCTCCTCTAGGCCTCTAACGTCAACTTTCTTCTACTCACATATTCACTGTCCCTCCTCTGTACATGTCCAAACTCAGTGGTGGAATGTAATGAAGTAAAAGTATTTTGTTACTTTACTTAAGTACAATTTTCATGTACTTTACTTGAGTAAATTATACAAGGGGTACTTTTACTTAAGTACATTTTAGAGCAAGTGTCTGTACTTTATACTCCACTACATTTCTGAGTTGGTTTGAAGTGCAAAGTATTTTGAGCTTTGGTTTAAAATCCTGTGATTTTGTTGTGCCCTCGTTGTAGACACACAGTACTTAAATATAACAGATGCAGTAAAGTAGTTCTCCTTTAGAAACATCAGAATAATAAAGACTGAAGAGCTCAGCGACAGATTCAGTCTCTTCTACTGCAGCAGTTTGTTCATTTCATCTGGAATCAGCAAAATCCCTCACATTTAACACATTTATGAGCTGTCGAGTCTGTGTGAAATACTTACATTTTTTTACTTGCAAGTACATTTAAAAGTACTTTCATTCTTTACTTAAGTAGAAATTTTAAGGTGATACTTTGAGTAAATATTTTATTTATTTATTTATAGTTTATTTGATAGGGACAGATACAATAAACATAGATTATCTTCTCAAAGTAATCCAATGCCAGTACCACAGTGTTTATAGCCAAGGCTAATTCGCAACACCTGTCCCTAGAAGGGCTTTTGACAGATACAGAAATATTACACGTAATGAATAATAAAGATTAAAAGTGAAACCAATGAAATGTCAGAAAACAAGTAAACAGATAAAGTATCTATGTATACATACATTCACATCCATCCACCTACACCCACCCACAGACCCTCTCACAACCCACACATACACTCACACACAGCATATTTGCTCCTTTATCTGTACTTTCTACCTCCACCGCTGTCCAAACCATCTCACTTTGGAAAATTTATTTCCAAAAACAAGAGCTGTCCCTCTGATGGACTCCTGCTCCTGTCCATTCTCGTCATGAACGAGTCCTGTATTCTCTTGTGCTCTCTCGAGTTTCTGAGGCTTCAAAATGCTTGGTCCCACAAAGCCCGCCCACTCCAGGAAGCACTGACCAATCAACAAGCTCTCTACATCCAGCCTGCTCTCATTCATTTATCCAAAAAAATAGCTGAAGGAGAGATCCTCTCCCAGGACGGACAGGCAATGCGTCAGGACTGTTAGTTCATCAGCTCATCTATAGGATCATAGATCAGCTCTGTAAGGATTCATCCAGGGAGTTGTGTGAGGTAGGTTAAGGAAGTCCATAGGATGCAGCAGGGGCCTCATCCAGGCAGGTGAGTGGGGCGAGGTAGATCCGGGAAATCCTTAGAAGTGAGGTTGAGGGCACACAGGTCGGGACAGGAGCACAGATGGGGTCAGCTAAGATCCAGTCGTCACTGGGACATCTGCCAGCAGCCAGGCATCTGAAACAGTCCCCACTCCCCCAGAGGGGAGCGGGAGAGAGGGACAACTTGTGAATAGCAATGAACTGATTGGAGATATAGAATATTAGATAATATTAATTACAGTGATAGAAGAGGAGCAGCAGATGAAACCAGAGGACAGAGGCTCAGTGCACCATACTTCCCCCAGCTTCTAGCTTCTAGAGCAGCTTAGCTTCAACTGTGGAGTTAACTCTGTTCCTAGCTGGCCTGACCATAAGCTTTCTTGAAGGGGAACGTTTTAAGCCTAACCTTAAATGTAGAGACTGTGTCTGCCTCTAACATAAGCTGGAAGCTGATTCCATAAACCAGGAGCTTGGTAACTAAAGGCTCTACCTCCAACTGTACTTTTAGAAACCCTGGGAACCACTAATAGCCCTGCATTTTGTGAGCACAGTACTCTGCTTGGTTGGTATGGCTCTATAACATCATTAATGTAGGATGGGGCCGTACCATTTACGGCCTTGTAAGTCAAGAGAAGGATTTTAATCCTAATTCTGAACTCAACTGGAAGCCAGTGAAGTGAAGCTAGCACAGGAGTAATAGGTTCTCTCCTGTTAGTTCCTGTTAATAATCCTGCTGCTGCGTTTTGAACAAGCTGAAAACATTTTAATGAGTTTTTAGGGCACGCTGCCAGCAGAGAGTTACAGTAATCCAACCTAGATGTAGCAAACGCATGGATGAGTTTTTCAGCTTCACTTTTAGATAAAATATTTCTGATTTTGGCTATATTACGTAAGTGAAAGAATGCTGTTTTACAGGCTTGGTTCATATGAGCCTTAAATGACAAATCTTGGTTAAATAAAACTCCTAAGTTTGTCACAGTAGAACTTGAGACTACACTGACACCGTCCAGGAAGACTCTGGTCAGACAGAGCATCTCTCAGCTTTTTGGGGCCTAGTATAATGACCTCTGTTTTTTCTGGGTTTAGGAGGAGATAATTAATTGTCATCCAGGTCTTTATGTCTCTCACACAGGCACTAAGTTTCTCTACGCGGTCGTTCTGATCAGGTTTAATTGATAACTACAACTGTGTAACAGTGAAAATTAATGCCATGTTTTCTGATTATGTTTCCTAAAGGCAGTATGTAAAGCATGAACAGAATGGGTCCAAGTACTGAGCCTTGTGGCACTCCATAGCTAACTTTACTGCACTGTGAGGAATGTTCATTTACACTGACAAACTGGTACCTATCAGATAAGTAGGATTTAAACCAGCAGAGGGCGCTCCTCTGACCCCTATGTCACAGTCTAATCTCTGGAGTAAGATGCTGTGGTCAATGGTGTCAAAGGCTGCACTGAGATCTAACAGAACTAGGATTGAGACCAGTCCATTGTCTGAACTTAATAACAAGTCATTTGTGACTCTGACTAATGCAGTTTCTGTGCTATGGTGGGGTCTAAACCCTGACTGAAAATCTTCAAATAAGCTATTGTCCTAAAAGGGAGATTTGATATTGGTCTGTAGTTGGCTAAAATGTCAGGATCTAGACTGGGTTTTTTCAGAAGCGGTTTAATAACTGCATATTTAAAAGACTGTGGCACAAAACCTGTTAAGGCGTTTATTATAGACAGTATAGGTTCATTAATTAGGGGAAGAGTTTCTTTAAAAAGTTTGGTTGGTATTGGGTCTAAAAGACAAGTTGAGGTTTTGGAGACATAATGACTGACGTTATCTCAGTTTGATTTACAGCGATGAAACAGTCTAACGTTACAGTTGGTTTTATAGCAGCTTCCCTTTTTGCAGCTTTAGCTTGCTCTGAGCTGATCGTAGAGAGAATTGCATTTAATTTGTCTCTAATACTTGTGATTTTGTTGTTTATAACAAAATTGTTGAAAGTATTCACAGCTGAGAGTAACAGGGATACAGGTTTCTGCTGAGCTGTGACTGGTGCTCAGCCTGGCTACAGTGCTGAACACAAACCTAGGGTTGTTCCTGTTTTCTTCTATTAAAGTTGAATAGTATCTGGTTTTGGCCTCGCGCAGAGATTTTTTATAATTTAAAAGACTATATTTCCAGGCATTCAGAGCTGGAGTGACGCCATAGCCTTTTCTATTTTACGGATTGCTTGTTTAAGTGAAAGTGTTTCAGCGTTAAACCATGGTGCTACTCGATTCACCCTAACAACCTTTTGTTTTAATGGAGCTACATTATCAAGAGCTGTCTTTAAAGACTGCATGGCGCTGTCAACAAACCAATCATTTTTACTGGGACTCGAGCTATGGGAGCTGTTCTCAACAAACTCACTCAGCATTGTACTAAATATCGGCTTAATTATGTGTTTAAACTCTGACACAGATGGATCAGATAATGTTCTTCTAATCTGGGTTTTATTCATTGGAACAGTTAAGTCTTTGAGTATAAACTGAAAGGTAATTAGAAAGTGATCTGAGAGGATGAGGTTATGAGGGAGGACAGTGAGCTCACTAATCTCTATACCATAGGTTAAATCCGAATCATTCACAAAATGAGTGCACTATAGTCTGTTATAGAGTGCTGGACTATATAGTGATTGAGGGGTTAGGGACTAGGGATGACGTTCGGACACAGCCCTGGATTAAATATTTCCACATGTGGCTCTCAGATTCCAGTTTATTTGCCTCCACCGAGTAGGTCCTACTGTTGCGAGTGGATTTGTTTGACTTTTGGCAGCGTAACTCAGAAAGTCGAGGGCGGATTTATATTGGGAAAATATTTTACATAATGGTTAAGTTGTTGATGTTTGCAATTTTTGTATTGGACCTAAAACTGCATGGCCGATCGTCCAATCAGAAAAGAGACCATTGTTTTGATTTAGACTGCAGTACCATTTTCAAACCAGTAGGAGCGCTGCTTACAGTATACTTAAAGGTTTTACAACGTGCTGCTGTTCTAGAGGCGACCAAAACTGTCAGAATAAAAAAAAATAATAATAATAATAATAATAATAATGTACATGAAAGTAACTAGTTTAGGTCGTTTAACTGGACCACTGTTGACACATGATGAAAAGTAATAACGTTAGATCCTGTAAATATTGTATTGAGTCAAAGGAAAATTCTTTCAACACCTGTGATAACGTCAGCTGTGCAGGAGGAGGAGGCGTGGAAAAATCATAACACTCTATTAAATCATTTATTGAGCAACATTAAGACGTGTGTGTGTCATTAGTTTTAAACGGAAATTCAGAACCACCCTTTTTCCTTTTAACCCTAACGACAAAGTAAGCTGTTTTTTTTTTCTTAAACCAGGTAAACTGTTTGATCACATATGAGCATGTTGTGATAGCAATCATTTGTGAAAAACAAGATCTCAACTTTTTTACCTTAAAGAGGCTATTATTCTGCTTTTATTAATATTTTTAAACCAGTCTTGGTCCTGTCTAGAACAGCAGCATGTTTTACATCCTTTAAAAACTTTATGTGATTAAAAGAATGCATTTCCAATCATTACTTTAAAAGTGGTGAAGGGACCAGCATAGGGCAGCTCTTTTGAACAGAAACAGAGAAAAAAAAGCTGTTTACTTTCTTAGACGTTTTGTATGATGCCATTTTACTACAAAATGAAAAATCAGCTGTGAGGAATCAGTATTTTTTGGACAATTGAATGAGAGCAGACTGGATGTAGAGGGCTTGTTGATCGGTCAGTGCTTCCTGGAGTGGGCGGGGCTTTGTGCAACCGAGCGTTTTGAAGCCTCAGAAACCCGGCGCCAGAGAATACAGGCTTACTCAAATGTGTGTGAATGAAACAAAACCTAACTGCGGGTCTGTTTTTGATGAGGGAACAACATTATAACATGGGAGAAAGCTTAAAATAAAAAAAGTTGATTTTGCAGAATATAGAAACCAAAATCAAAATAAATACTCGAGTCCAAGTTGGTCATTGAGGCCTAGGCTTGAGTCAGGTCATGAGACTCCAAAATGATCCCAAAGTCTTGAGTTGAGTCCGAGTCCAAGATTTGAGTACAACATCTCTGAAAGGACTCACTTTTCGCTCATGTCCTTCTGTTGTGCAAAAGAACTGCCTTATGTGCTGGCAATGTATCAACATCTGGACTGAGGGTAAGATTGTTAACAGTAAAAGTTGTCTTTGGAAAACCCATCAACCGTGCAGACAGGGAGTGCAAGAGATTAAAGCAGGATTAACCATTATTTTTTGGCTTTGTGCCCAAACCCTTTCACATTTAATTTTCCCTCACGTCCCACACATCATGGAAATTCCTAACATTATTTAACGCCCTCTGTATCTAATCTTTTTCTGTCCCATTCAAACTTAGGGGATTGCCATGATGCAACTGGACAGGAACTTGCGCAACCGGAATCTTGAATAAAAACAGAGGAGTCCCGTTCAATTATATGATGATGCAACCGTAACAGATACTGTTGTAAACAAGTTCCGTCCTGTCAAACTTGTGTCAACTCTTCTGCACATGAGAAACACAGCCAGTAGTACATTGTCCCTATCTCGCATTGGTAAATATACAGAGCCCAGAACCATGGATTTGACCTGGAGAGCTTCTAGTGCAGGCATAAATGCATTATTTGTTGAGCCATAAAGCCCTTATATTTTGCAATGGTAAAAAAATTTACTAAATCTTTACTACTAAACCTTTGACCCTATCTCGTGATGGTACAGAATTCTTAAAGATAAACCACCGAACTTTGGTTTTTTCGTCTGTGTTTTGGTCGTTTTGGAGTAAAGCACTATGGTAAAAATTCAGGAAGGTTGACCTCTGTGTGACCTCTGTGTGACCTCTGTGTGACCTCTGTGTGACCCTTGTGTGACCTCTGTGTGACCCCTTGCTCAGCCTGACTCTCTTTTTCTTCTCCTCGTGGACGTACAAAGGCAGGGCAGCCCCAGGGTCTTTAAAGTATTAAAAAAGTATTAAAGTTGATGTATTTATATTATTAAATCCTATGGGCAGGTATTAAATTTTGTTCATCTAGGTCTTAAATTGTCAAACTGGGAAGTATCAAAGTTAAGTTTTCCTGTCTTGTGCTTATCAAAATTATATTTTATATCAATGCTTTATTAGTTTTTTTGCGAGTTGGATGTGAATTTTGCACCATATTCTATCAATAGTGGTTTTATGAATATCTTAAAGTCACCCACTCAAAAGTGCTCTTATTTAGTAAGTTTTTGAAAGCTTAGTTTACTGTTATGTTATATTACTGTTATGGGCTGCACAATGCTGCAGGGTTAAGCATATTTGTTGCAAAAAACATCCCCACAAAACAGTAAATGCTGTTACCACTGAAATTAATGATTCCATTTTGAGATTTTTAATGCAGAACTGGAGTAATTTCACCTGTATTAGACTTAAAATTAAACCAATGAGTTTCAGAGAGTAATACTGATATTGTATAATGTAAAATTTATACAGATTATTGTTCTTTTGCCGGCAATCTTGGCATTGAATTTTATCCTAAGTGGCATCAAAAAGTCTTCAAAAGGTCTTAAATTTTACATGAAAAAACCTGGAGCTACCCTGAAAGGTTTCCTCTGCCTTTTAGTCACTCTGCTATGACCAACATTTAAGAAATAAGGCTGGGACGTCTGGAAACATGTGGCTTTTTATTTTATTTTATTTGCCAAGATATGCCGGGGGGACATGCAGAGGGCTCTATTCATTTAGCCATCTGACTCCAAAGCTGTTTAATTAAGGTAAAAAAAAAAAACCTGCATTGTTCTTCTGTATAAAAAAAACTGTACATTTTCTTCCTCCCACCATCCAAAGACCTGTATAAAATGTGATTTAGCAAATCAGAGCTATTGATAATCCACAATCAGACATGGCAGAAAGCATTTACCCTGTCTTAGGCTTGGGACAGGCTCCAGCCCCATTACCCACAATAGTCACATGATCAACAAATGAATTTGATTAATTTGCTTTTTTTTTTTTTTACTTTGGATGAAGTCAAAAGAGGCTCTATCGTAAATCGACTTCAGTGGAAATAGTGTCCTTCAAGAGCTGGTGTTGTGGCTAATGCTAATGCTAGCGCCCAGAGCAGCTTAAATACTGACTGTGGAGAGTCGGCAGATGCTAAAAACACTAATATGACAGAGAAAGGAGTCTGTTTAACTTAGTAATGCCTTTGTTTAGATGTGGCAGCAGTTTGGCTTTAACAAACATCAGAGTGTGATGTGCAGCCTTCAGTGCTAACGTTCAGTGTCTTTGTTTATGTACGCTAATTAGCCACTAGCTCTGCAGCGTGCCAACAGACCTGGCCTTTAGAAGCAGTGACAGATAAGCTAAAACACATTTATGTCCTCACTGATGCCACTGTGAAAGTAATGCACACTGCTGCTTTGCTGATGTTTTGCACAGATATTTAGCATAAAAACATAGCTATGCCATATGTTAGGTGTTATTACAAAATGAAAAAAAGAATAAAAGAAGAATGAAAAAGATTAGTATCGGGACTCAGATCAGCCAGAACCAAACATGAAATGATTGGTATCAGACCGGGAGCCAAAAAAAGATGACTGGGAAATCCCCTTCTGGTCTGATTGATCAACCCAGTTTTTATCTCTTTACTTTGACATCACTTTTTGCAGAAACAAAATTATTTTTCTGTCACCTCTTACCAGCGACTAACTTGTGCAGGGTCTACCCCACTTCAGGCCCATAGTTGCTGGAATAGGCTCCAGTCCTTATGAATGAATGAAAGACAGAACAGATAATCACAATGCGCTACAGTCTAAACTCAGAGCTAGAACTTTAAGGTCTGTTTGAGTATTTTTGGTCAATTGGTTGAGTTTTTCTGTAAATCTTTTACTGTGACGAGCTCAGATTTGCAACTTGAGACTAAAGGTCACAATATATTATAACAGAAAGTACCAAAAATTCCCATAAATCAGTGCTGCTGAACATTTTCACAGATTGCATCATTTTTCCATGTAGGAAAAGCCAAATGTCTCATAGTGAAGGAATGTGAAAGTAAATAGTTGCACCAGGTGTGAGCTGCCCATGGTGTACCCCGCCTTAGGCCCAAAGTAGTCGGGAAAGGCTCCAGCTCCCACAGCCAATAGGAGCAGGCCCACAATACTGCAGGTCACATTGCATTAGAAAGTACCTATAATTCTTCTGAAACTGTTGTCAAGCTTTTCAGTCAAGTGATTCATTTTCTCACACAGTGTTTATTTATTTAAGTATCTTTGGCATTCATTCTGGCTCCTATGACCACTGCCAGTTCAGGTTTAAGTGAATAACACAGATTATCTCTTCATCATGGCTCCTGTTTGTGGGAGGGAGGCATCCAGCAGCAGAACTTATTTAAACAGGACAAGAAATGCTGAAATAAAAATATATATATTTTAAATGAAGATGTAAGTTTTGGTTAGAATAATTAAATAAAGGCCTATAATTATTTACTTTCTGTATTTATTTCTACATTTATTCATTTCTGCTTTAATATTTATTCCTCTTTTTTTTTTATTGTCACATTTATTGATTGATTGATTGATTTCCCTCCCTGAAATGCAAATGAAGGGGGCGTGTCCTGACGATGTCATTGGTTGATCTGGGCGAGTGATCACTGTGTGGACTCTGCAGATTATCTGTTTCTCTGATTGCTTTCGTCTAACACAACTTCTTCATTTGCATTTTGGTGACAGATATCAATGAATAAATGTGGGAATAAATGAAAGAGGAAAAATGACATAATAAAGTAAATATGTCTGTGAAGACTCTCACTCGTCCAGGGTAATTGCATCGCAAAAAAAAAAGTTAAAATGCAGTCATCTGGATTTGATTTTTAAAGTTGAAGATGTTTCACCTTTTATCCAAGAGGCTTTCTCAGTTCTGAAGCTGAACTGGTGAGAGCTGGTTTATCTGCTCCTAGGAGGAGGAGTTAGACCTGAAACTAAATTATATTGGTTCAGGAAACTATGAATAGCCTGAGAGGTTTTGGGTTGTTATGAGTCCTTTGTCCTCAGCTGGAGTAAGAGTGGTTAACCCTCCCCAGCCTCGTCAGCTCCTTCAGATGTAAATGACCTGAGTGAAACTGGTTTGTTTTGTTTGGGTTTCAGGAGACTGTTGTAGACAGAAGGAAGGTTGTATCTGAGGCCACCATTTCTGTTTAAAGAAGGTTTATCTTTTTTTGACAAAGATTGCTTCTTTCACTCCTCGCTCAAACCATTCTTTCTCTCTGGCTAAGATTTGGACCTCACTGTCCTCAAAGCAGTGGTTTGTGGCCTTCAGGTGGAGGTGTACTGCAGATTCTGGTCCACTGGAGTTGGCCCTGCGGTGTTGGTATAACCTCTGGTGCAGAGGTTGTTTGGTTTTTCCAATGTACTGTTCATTACAGTTCTCACTGCAGTGGATGGAGAACACAACATTGCTCTGTTTGTAACTGGGAACGTTGTCCTTGGGGTGAACCAGTTTTTGTCTGAGAGTATTAACAGGTTTGAAATAAACTGGGATGTTGTGATGGCTAAAAATCCTTTTAAGGTCTAACTCCTCCTTCCTAGGAGCAGATAAACCAGCTCTCACCAGTTCAGTTTCAGAATAGAGAAAGCCTCTTGGATAAGAGGTGAAACATCTTTAACTTTAAAAATCAAAGATGACTGCTTTTTAACTTTTTGTTGCGATAATAAAGTAAAGTAAAAATAAATGAAAGCACAATTGAATAAAGTAGAAATAAATACAGAAAGGGAATAAATATAGGCCTTACATCTTCATTTAAAATATATATTTTTATTTTAACATTTGTTGTTCTGTTTAAATAATTATTTGTCAGTGAGAGCATTTATTTTTTTAAGTAATTTATTGACTGATTTTGCAGTTCTGGTCCTCCATACAGAGCGTCTCCAGAACTGCAGCTCTTGTGGAGTGTTCCTGGTCTGCAGGGGTCAGGATCTGTCAGAAGTGGTCCAAGGAAAGAACAGAGGTTGAACTGACGACAGGCTGAGGCCTGTGTGGCAGTGCTGGAGTGTAACAGAGTGAAAGCACGTAGTTACTTTACTTTATAAGTACAGTTTTCATGTATCTGTACTTTACTTGAGTAAATTTTACAAGGGGTACTTTTACTTCACTACATTTTAGAGCAAGTATCTGTACTTTTTACGCCACTACTTGTCACTGTAGAAATAGTACAGAAGTATAAAAGATGCAGTACTCTTGAGAAAAAGCTCACCTACAGCTTCAGTCTCTTCTATTGCCCCGGTTAACCTTTAGTACATTTGAAAGTAAGTACATTTATACTTATACTTAAGTAGGAATTTTCCTGTGATTCTTCTCCCTTTTCTGTGAGTAAATGTTTGCTCCTTTATCTGTACTTTTACTACTGGAGCTCAGACTGCCGAAGAAGTTAAAGCTGGTTCTGAGAGAAAGGAATCAGAATACACAGAGCAGAGCAGTTTGTTGTGTATGGAGCTGCAGATTAGCCAGGTGGTCATAATGTTATGCCTGATCGGTGTATAGTTCCCAAGAGAAATGCAATTTGTGTCAAGCTCTACAATGCAAATAGAAACATACAGAGAAACACATCAAAATAAGAGAATAATAGAATGGTGCAGTGTTTACAGAAATTAATGATTCAAAGATTCACAAAGTAGAAGATATGATAAAACAAAACAGACATATTTTGGGTAAAAAACTATAAAAAATATTATATGTAATTTCCACACGTGAAGCCCCTCTAGAATTTGCCCACATTATTTCAGTGAATGACAGTGCAGCTGAAGAGACATTTAAAGATAGATACATCTGAGTCAAAGGGACGAGCTGCTCTGACCACATCCTCATTCACCTCCTGACCTACAAACACAGCGCTAACATGCGAGGGACAGCACCGCCAGCTTTCACTCTGTCCCAAAACGGGGGATTTCGACTTCTGAAAATGGCAACGTGGAAGAAACCTGGTGACATTTGGCCAATCCTGGCATTATATTCACCGGTGCAAGCTGTGGGGCTGTCCCTGAAACACAGAAACTAAAAACATTAAGGAGAAATGGTCAACTCTCTCTCTCTCCCAACTAAAACTTTCACTACTGCTTTTACAACATGTGCCATAAACATGAAAATATCACTTATGGAAAGTTATGGGTAATGTCTGAAGGTCTGTGTGATCTTCAGGACGATATAGAGGTTTGTAAAGTCCCAAAGATGTTGTTAGATTGCTGTTATTTCTCACATCTGCCCTTTTTAACCAGGTCTCTAAAAGGAGGGTACTCTCCAGTGATCATACATATGTATTGCATTGTTGTAATACTATAATTTGTTTACTTCTGCTTATTTCTGTAAAGCTCAGGATACTTCACCATTTTGTTTTAAAAGATTTAAAGAAGGCACACTGCATGACATGGAATGGGTAAAATCCTAAACTACTGCAACCACAGTTTTTGAGCTATGACAAACAATTTTTCCCATGATTAGGAATCTTTCACCTGAGACGGACAAAAAAAGTGCAGAGTATGTATAACCAGCTTTAGTGGTTTCAGTTGGCTCAAGCTCATTCCAGCTACTTTGGGTCTGAGGTGCGGGACATCCTGGACAAATTCCAGTAGAGACAAACACTGACAGGCAGCCTCTACATACTCTATATTTATATTAAAAGTATTAGCTCAGCTGCCTTTACGCGCATATGAGCTTAAGTGACATCCCATTTTCAATCCATACAGTTTAATATGAGGTCGGCCCAGCGTTTGCATCTATCTTCGTCAGACACTGATGTTGTAGAGAAGGCCTGGCTCGCCGTCTTTGTTCTAATTCATCCCAAATGTGTTCTGTTGAGTTGAGGTCAGGACTTGTCTTGTGCAGGCCAGTCAAGTTCAAGTATCCATGTCTTTATGGAGCGTGCTTTGTGCTCTGGTGCAGTCATGTTGGAACAGGAAGTGGCCATCCCCAAACTGTTCCCACAAAGCTGGGAGCATGGAATTGTCCAAAATCTCTTGGTGCTGAAGCCTTCAGAGTTCCTTTCACTGGAACTAAGCTCCTGAAAACAACCCCATCATAATCTGAATTCAGTTATTTATGTGGGTGAGTGAATACTTTTGGAAATATTGTGTATGAGACACACTTCACCTGTTCATGTGGGTGAATTGATGACTCTAAATCCAATCCAATCCATTTTATTTGTAAGGCACTTTAAAATAACAACACGGTTGGCCAAAGTGCTGTACACAGTAGCAATATTAACAATAATATAAATAAAAACACCAGTAGACAAGACAATAAAACAAAACAGTTAAACTATGAATAAAATAACAATAAAAGTCATCAATTTATACTTGGTTAAAAGCCAAGGCAAAAAAATGTGTGTTTAAATGAGATTTAGAATCATTAAGCGAGTCGGCCTGACGGACATTCAAGGGTAACTCATTCCACAGTCGAGGAGCAGCAACAGAAAAAGCCCGGTCACCTCTGAGTTTCCTCTTTGTGTTAGGAACAACTAAAAGCAGCTGAGAGCGCGAGGGAACGTACGGCTGGATCAGGTCAGACAGATACTGTGGGCCAAGACCATTTAGATGTTTAAAAACAAATAAAATAATTTTAAAGTCAGTATGAAATCGCACTGGCAGCCAGTGAAGAGACTGTAAAATTGGTGAGATATGGTCATGCTTACGGTCACCAGTTAAAAGACGTGCCAGTAAATTACCCAGAGTAAATGAATATGAGAGTGAATATTTTTGTACTCTGGTATTCTCCTCCTTGTATCTGTATAAAGGTCTCCTCTGCTTTTTGGCCGCTCTCCCATGACCAACATCTAAGAAATATGTTGTTATGGCTGACATACAAGCCTTTTGTTTCCACCAAATTCACCCTGAAAAACCATCTTTAATCATCACACAGACTCCAAAACGGTTTAATAAAGTTAAAAAAAGTTTCATAATAATAAAGCTGAGATGACGTCCTGTTACTTTATGCTAATAGACACTGCTTGAACCTTTAAACCACAATGACTGCGGCTGACATTTCCTGTTGCCTTTCATTGAGGAAATGCTACTGTTGTATTGTCACAGTTCACTGCTCTGACCACAGCAGAGTTTCCTCACGACGCTGCTCTGTTTCAGACCAAACTGTACCGGAGAGAAAAGTCCCCGGCTCATTATTTGGGTGTTACTTTCTGACCCATAAACGTGGGAATTCACACACCGCCCACAACAAACATGGCTGCCACCTCAATACATCTTGTACTAATGTTATACAGTGGCACTCTGGAGGGAATTTATTGATAGTGTGTACATCGTGTTCTCCTCTTCCTCCCACCTTTGTCCAAACATGTGTACAGATGAACTGCTGAATCTAAATGTCCCATAGTGAATGAATGAGAGAGTGAATGGTTGTCTTGTGTGTAACAACCGATAGTGTAATAATGGCCAATAATGTAATCATTTTGGCAATTTTAAATGTAATAAAGCAAATAACGTTATAACTTGCCAATAATGCAGTATTATTTTTAAGCCAATAACACTGACTATGTAAGATCCAACAGAGACACTGACAAAACACTCAGCTGATTTATTTTTAAACGTTTTTTTTTGTGATTTAGGTAGCTTGGATAGACTTAGACGAAGACAGACTTTATTGATCCACAAGGGAAATTGCTCAGTTTTTCAAAATAACAAGTAGAGTGTTGTACATGTATAGAATGGTTACAGCAATAAAATAAAAAAATACAATAGAAATACAATAGAAAATATCAAAATTTACAAATCTATAAGGAAGTAAATACACTATATACAAAGAGGTGGGTAAGGATAAAGCTGTGAGATGATGTGGCGGAGCATTAACCTGAGTTATGTTGTTGTACAGCTGGATTGAAATGATGACACACACAGACGTATCTAAGAAAATCAATAATATTCTAAAAAGAACTTTTTGTACAGGAGAAATTCTCAAACTGCCTCTTACGACCATAATAACTGTGCCATTTACTAAACTTATTTCTGATGAGCAAACTGCAAAAAATGAATAAAATAAAAACAAAAAAAAAATATCTTATTTCCAACAAATGCAGTCCTTTTGATGTGTTATTATCATTATAGGCTGCAGCTACTACATTTTCAAAGGATTTTTTAATGCTAGGTCAATAATTATAATAATAATAAGCATTGGCAAGTTATTACATTATTGGCTTTATTACATTTAAAATTGCCAAATTATGACATTTTTGGCCATTATAACGCACCCTAGCGGCAGAAAATATTTTTTGCCTAGCGGGTTGGTCTAGGAACACACCATAGGGGCCAATCTTGGCTCCGTCCAGGGCTTCGTCGGACCAATCACAGCACTCTATCTGTGTAGCGGGTGTGTAGTGAGTGGAGTAGGCGGGGCTTAGCACGATGACGACAGGGCTGGGCGACGGTGCAGAGCAGAACAACTACGATGGCTGTGGATGATGAACAGCGGTCGTTTGAATCGTCCTTGACATAAATTTTGGAAAAGTTAGATTTGGGTTTTTCTTTGAAAGTGGAGCAGAAAGAAGCACTCAGATCATTCGTCTTAAAGAAGGATGTATTTGCTGTTTTGCCGACCGACTACGGCAAAAGTCTAATATACCTGCTGGCTCCGCTGGTAACTAACAAAGCTCACCTTCTCCGTTGCTCTGATTGGTCAGAGCGCTGGTCTGTTACGTGCTGAAGCAGTTTGAATGGCATTCGTTGATTCCACCTCTAGGCTTGAGCTCTGTCTATGGACCGTCCCCAGTCCTTTAGTCTGGCTTGTCAGGCTACATAAGGCCAGCACCTGCAACCCCAATATGAATAAGATGAATGGATGAACGAATGAAACGTTCATATGGTCACTAGACAAACTGAGCACAAGAAGCACATTCCTGGACAACAAACCCAGACAGATGAATGGCTGTTGTATTAATGTGATCACTCAGAGGTGTGCAGATGCATGTGTTAGAGTAAAACAGGACTCTCATTGTGTGCAGGTGTCGGCGACTCTTCCCACGCCTGAACCTCGCCTTTCTGCTGATTTCATAAGCTCTGTGTAGTGAAAAAGAGAGAAGGTTGTGAAATGTGTTTTTCTGTTGTCGTCCAAGTGCGTGGGTGACTTTCTCTTCATAGCCACATCAAAGACGTGAGAGCTCCCGGGACAGAGCTGCCTCTACCTGCTCCTCCTTTTCAGAGGTGGGGGGAGTAGCTACACATAGTGAATGATTGATTGATTTTTTTTATCTTGAACCTGTTAAGTGCAGCACGTCACACAACTGCAGTATTTATAATAGAGAAAATAAAATAAAAGCAGTGCAAACCATAAAAATGGCTCCATCTTTAACGACAAGTTCAAAAAAGAGTAGGAGGAAGTGAAACTTATTTAATCCTAACCCCATTGTCTCTCAAAGTAACTCACCTTTAGCCCATATTACAAATACATTTCTGTCAATGACATTATTTTACACAGAGGCCTACATCAGCTCTGATAAGTTTTGTTGATTTTGTAAATCAAACATAATACCAGCTCATAATCTTTTATGTTGTCAGGCAACACAGCAGAGGTTATATTCTATTTAAAATATGGTATATTACATTGTGTACTCAGGGTGTCCCAAGTTAATTTTTTATAAAATATTTTGCCACTTTTTATTCATATTTTGCGTGTATTATTTTTTATATTAGTATTGATGTCAGGGGGCACGGTGGCAGAGTGGTTAGTGTTCTCGCCTCACATGGAGGTTGTGGGTTTGATCCTCTCTGGGTGGTTCAGCAGGTCCTCCCCGGGTTACCCTGGGTTACCTCAGGCTTCCTGCCACCGTCCAAACACATGCATGTGTTGTTAGGTGAATTGGTGACTCTCCCCTAGTGGATGAAAGTGAGAGTGAATGTCTGTCTGTATTTGTCTCCGTGGGTCCTGCTCAGGTTGTACCCCGCCTTAGGCCCAATGTTACCGGGATAGGCTCCAGTGCTCATGACCCTAACGGGAATAAGCAGAAGAAGATGAATGAATTTTGGTGTCAAAAGTAATCCCATAAACAACGCATTATCTAACTTTTAAGTGTACAATTTAGTTATTTATATTAATGAATGCAGCATCAATAGTATACTCTACGTTCTATGTATTTATCAGGAAACAAGTTCCCTTTTAGACTATGGGGGACAAAATTAGACTATGGTGGGCTGCTGTAGTCCTATGAATAATGGGAAACACTACTACATCATAATATGTAATATACTTAATAATAATTACATAACAGTGGCAGTAGCTCAGTTGATAGAGCTGTTTGTCCACTAACCAGAAGGTTGGCGGTTCAAACCCCACTACCACCATTGCATACTGTCATTGTGTCCTTGGGCAAGACACTTAACCCACCTTGTGTGTCTGCGCACACTGGTGTATGAATGTGAGTGTGAATGGGTGAATGGTTCCTTGATGTAAAGCGCTTTGAGTACCCATGAAGGTAGAAAAGTGCTATATAAAAGTGATCATTCAACAGTATAGGGCAACTAGTATTACAGAATATACTTTTAAAAAATGTTACAATACATCAACATACATGTACTCAAATGCACAGTATATCTACAACTGTACTCAAGCCAAACAAAAATACTAATACTCAAGAGGAAGTAGGTCGTAATAAAACTCATATAAAGGCGATTCATCACTGCACATCTCTGCATTTTATTTTGTGCTCAGTAATCTGTGGATCCACCTCCAGACGGTGTCGAGGCCGGGAACCCCCTGCAGCAGCTACAGTCGAGTTTGTCAGTCACTCAGCAGAGCAGTGTGGACCAGAGCTCAGCACAAAGAAGGTGAGTCACATGCAAACACTTCATTAACACATGAACATTATTGCTTATTTACAATGACAGCAGCGAGGCTTTTTACTGCACAATGGATTTTCAGATTTGGACTGCCTCATCTGATCACAGTGTACACATATTATTACTATTATTTATTTAGACACAGTATATTTCTGAACTTTAGCCTTACATATTGTTGAAATAAGAACAGGTGAGTGAGCAGTGATGTGTAGTGATGGCATACATTTACTTGAGTGAATATTTGTACTTCTAAGTTTTATCACAACATACTTTTTACTTCTACTTGAGTGATTTTATTTTGAAGTAACAGTACAGTTGTTGTTGGCGACTGCTCACATTTGTAGATGAATAATCTGGGCTTTGTGCCAAACTCTGCTGCTCCCTGTGAGACATGAGAAGGAAATATTACTAAATTTAGAAACGTGGGATGTTGCAATTCACGGAAAGTGTTAGTAGCTCCCTGGACCTTTTCGTTTTGCTCCCTGGACACTTTCGTTTTGCTCCCTGGACACTCTCGTTTTGTCCCCTTGACTGTCTCTACAGACATGAGAAGGAAATATTACTAAATTTAGAAACTTGGGATGTTGCAATTCACGGGAAGTGTTAGTAGTGAGCTCCTTGTTTTCACATAATCCAAACGATGAAACATTATTTGAATAAACGTGCTTCTTGCATGGGCTGTGAGCTTAACTCTGTCTTGGATGAATAATTACTGTTAAAGACACAAGAAGGAAGTGTTGCAATAAAAACAGAAACAGCTATTCAGGGAATGCTGTGATTCACATTCAGCTCAGTTTATCGTTCCATTTCTCTGGAGTAGAGTGATGAAACACAGCTGAAATAAACCTGCAAGTGCTGCTCTTGAATAATTTCTCAGCAGCAGTTTTTGTTGTGGTGTCTGTGGTATTTTGTTAATTAGACTGAGGAAGTGCAGGAGGTGAGCGAGAGGGAAGCACCTGAGACTAACCTGGGACTGTGAGAGTGGTATGAGCTCAGACCTGGTGAGCAGGCGCCCCCTTCTGGCACCAGTGGGGAATGGACAGAGCATAAAATGGCTATTTAGCAACATTTATTATCGACATGAGGCCAACAGATAGATAAATGAGCTGGATGCTTCGTAGTGACGCCGGTTTAAAAGTGCTAAAAACGGTACTGCAGTCTAAATCAAAACAATGGTCTCTTTTCTGATTGGACGATCAGTAATGCAGAACCAAAACAAAAAATAAAACAAAAACAACTTGGCTGTTATGAAAAACATATTTTTAATTGTTAATAACTCAACTGTACCATTGTTGTCAGTAAAACTAATATTTGATTCAAACATGTTTACATCATATCTTTGGACACATGTGGGTCATTTTTATGAAATATAAGTAATGTAATGAAATGATCAGAATGAGACCGGTGATGGTGGCTTTAGAAACGCGCAGGAGCACTTCCGGGTTTCATGTGTCTACGTAGAGCCGTGAGACCGAGCGTTTTCAGCTCTGGGGAAGGGCAGCGCCTCAGGATACAGCAGTGGTTCCCAGCCTTTTTTGTCTTCTGTACCCCCTGGGCTTTTTTGTCATATCATGAATAGCTGTTAATAATTCTTTAAAATTGTAATAGTACTTGTACAGCACTTTTCTACCTCCATGAACACTCAAAGTGCTTTATATCAAGGAACCATTCACCCATTCACACTCACAAGCACTCACACAAGGCAAGGTGGGTTAAGTGTCTTGCCCAAGGACACGTCAACAGTATGTAATGGTGGAAGTGGAGTTTGAACCACCAACCTTCTGGTTATTGGGCAAGCAGCTCTACCAACTGAGGCCCCTAACAAAATGTAATATTCTAATAATAATCTTTAGCAGTTTCACTTCATTTTTATTAATGAGACACTTGAGCTTGTCTTTCGTAGGTCTCAGTGATTTAAATAGATCACAAATATTTTTCACCTTGGAAATAAATTGTGAAAGTAGCCCCTGCAAAGTGCTCGTGTACCACTAGGGGTCCCTGTACCCCTGGTTGGGAAACACTGGCATACAGGATTACTCAAACAAAATACTACACCAGGTCTGTTTTTGCAGAGGAAACAACATTAAAACATGGTTAAAAGCTAAAAACAAAACAAAAGTGGCGTTAGCAGAATAGGGGACCTTTAAGTGCATTTTATTATCTGTTGGTGAATAGTTTGGGCTGTGAGCTAAACTCTACAAGTCTTGGATGAATAATTACTGTAAAACACACAGGAAGAAAGTGTTTTAATCAGTAATATATGAACACATAATGTTGTGATTCACATTCAGCTGAGACTCCATTTCACAGGAAAGCCATTACAAACCACAGCTGAAATCAATCACGTGCTGCTATTGAATCATTTCCCAGCAGCACTTTATTTTTGTTTATTAGACTGAGAAAGTGCAGGGGGTGAGCGAGAAGGAAGCAACTGTGACTAAACCGGGACTGAAGTCTGGTCTTAGTGAGAGTGGTATGTGCTCAGATCCGGTGAGCTGCTGCACAGGGTTAACCACAGAGCAGAAATGTGAGCGTAGTAAAAGCAGCAGGAGCAGTAGTAGTAGTAGTAGTAGTAATATCAGTCATGCGCCCTTTTGGCAGAGGTGCCCAAGGTGTGGCCCGGGGACCAGTCATCTAAATCCAAATCCACTTTATTTATACATTTGACCCTATTTAGCCCTACTGATCCCCATTAAAACAATAATAACCAGCAAAACCAAATAAGAGCAGTACAATAAATTAACAATTAATAAATAAAAACAATGAAATAATAAAAATTAAACAATAAAAGACACAAGACCACACAACTCAGGCTAAGTTAAAAACCAAAGAATAAAAGTGGGTCTTAAGATGAGACTTAAAACATTAGACCAGTGGTTCCCAAAGTGGGGTCCAGGGCCCCCTGGGGGTCCGCAAAGGTACTACAAGGGGGGCCCCAGAGGCTGCCTATTTTTAAATTTGAATTTGAATTTATTTATTTATTATTATTATTATTATTATTATTATTATTATTATTATTTCAGACACACGTTTTGGTTCATAAAAACAAATAAAACATAAAATATATGTTTAAAAAATATAAAAAGTCAATAGAAATATTAAATACCTAAAAACATTATGTACATAAAAAACATTTGAAATTGTATCTTTGTTTTAAAATATTACTTTAAAACAACTTTTAGTCAAAAATTAGTGTATTTGTAATGTTTTTATAAAAGAAACATATGGAGAAAAACATGGCAGAGTCTTTTGAATAGAGGGAAGTTTTATTGTTGGGGGTCCGTGAGGGATTTTCGGAAATTTAAGGGGGCCACGACAGTCTTGACTTTGGGAAGGGCTGCATTAGACTATGGGGGGACGTTCTGTCTCCCTAAGTCAGAACGTTCTGGGGCCGACCACAGAGAAGGTTTTAAGTCTTGTCTGAGGAACCACGAGCTGGAGCTGGCCCTCGGATCTCAGTGAACGCGCCGGTGTGGACATTTGTAGGAGGTCTGTGATGTACGGTGGGGCCAGTCCAGGTCAGAGCTTTAAAAACAAACAATAAAATCTTAAAATTAATCTTAAAACAAACAGTAAGCCAGTGCAGGGAGGTGAGGATGGGGGTAATCTGTGTTAAAAGATGTGCAGAAGCGCTCTAGACTAACTGTAACTGGTAAAGTGCATTGTGATTGTATATGGTCCTTGGGTTCCATAATAAAATGATTAGTATTATGTAGGACCCTCCTTTACATTCACATTGTATCCTCTGCTCTCACATCAGACCTACCTCTTTTCAGTGTGTAACCCAGGGCAAAATCCGGCCTAGTTTTAAATTTCTCACCCTGTCACCAGTCCTTGAATGCAGCAATCACATGACAACGTCACATTACCATCCCCAGCCAATCACAAAGTTCGAAGGGAATATATAAGCTGACTCAACCTCTTTTCCTTCAGTTGTGTGGGAGGGGAGTTGAGGACAGCAGCTGCACAGGTCAGTAATCAGAACAAACAAATCTTCTAAAAGCTTTGGTATTTGATTAAAACTAAAGCGAACTTTTAGATCCAGCTTGACTCTGGGGACCAGTGGGATTGGGAAATGTGCTTGTCATCTGGGCTCGTTCTTAACAGTGTGCATCGGCCACACCCTTTTATTCACACCAGCACTGGCTCTCCTGGAAAGGGACGCTCCCCCGGACCCAAACCATTACCTGTAATTATGGGCCCGACCCAGCCCGAACCCAGGTCGGGTTCATTGACCTGGAATCACGACTCCAACATTTGTTGGTGTTCCCGACCCTCCTCTGACGCCGCTGTCCGCGGTGCTGAAAGATGTAAACTGTAAACTGTTGGCTTGTCTGTCACCGGCTCCTGGCGACCTGACAGAGCCAGCGGCGAGAGGCAGCAGTAAGAGAAGGAAGCGAGGCTGGGGCGCGTACTCCTTGCGCACGTGGAGGACGCCACAGTTAGGCCAGGATGAGGCGGGCACTGCCCTGAGAACAGCCGCACACAGAGTTATGCTGTTTGGACCAGAACTGCAGAGCAGAAGCTTTGTTTTCACCAGCTCAGCCAGGATCATCATTTCCTCCTCAGAGGGGGGCACTTCTTTTCCCAGACACGATCACAGGACTGGGGCTCTGGGAGCCTTTAAAAGCAGCTCTCTGATTTGTTAATTGCTTAAAACACACTCAAATCTTACCTTCTCCCAAATGCGGAGCTGTCGCCCAGCTTAGATTTGTGCCAGTTCAAGTTCAGCCTCTTTGGCCCAAGCCCAGCCCACATCCAGCCTCTAGGTTTTCTGCCCAGTCTAAAGACCAGGGATTGAGATAAGGTCCCTTTCTGCGCCACTGTCTGGTCCTGTGCTAAGATGCGGAAGATCTGACCCATAGTCTTTTGAATAAGGAGAAGTTGTATAGTTGGGAGTCTGCGTGGGTTTTTTAAATTTAAAGGGGCCATGACTCTCTTGACCTTGGGAATAGCTGCGATAACACTGGTCTACAAATTTTTGGACTCGATCTGCTTCCAAGATAAAAGTGGCTAAATCTCATTTATTTTGATAAGATGAACTGAAAATCAACTGTGCTGGTTCGCTAATGTATTCAAGATATTTAATGATATTGTTTCACATCAAAATCACATCTGTTTATACAATAGATTTAGACATTGTTGCTTAAAAATAATATTTATATTTTGAAAATATTTAATTTCTCTACATGCATGCATTTTGTCCACTTCCAAGAGAGAGATTTCTGCAAATAAAAATAAAACATTTTATGTCAAAACTCTAGCCATATTAAAATGAATGTATTGAATGTGCAGACAGCTTTCAGATAGAACTGGTTGCTGTAGACACTGTACCTTCTGATAAACTACCGTTTTTGCCTTATTTTGCATAAATTTCCTATTTTGACCCAATATTGTTTCTTGGAAACTATAGCCAATCTGCACTTCTGACTTACTTCTTCTTTATTAGTAACCTTTCTCTACTTTTGTTCCGGAAGCATTTTGCTGTAGACCAGTGTAGTCAATAGACAGTACATTTTGTTTCCTCTTTTTAGTTTTGGGACAATGGGGTGAGGCAACAGCAGTTTTCCACAGAAGTGTGTGTGTCAACTCCCAGTGCTCTGTATCTGCAGATGTCAGCAGATCAGAAGCGTTGTTTTTTTTTTGTTTACATCTGACTCTGACGTGAGTTTTGTTTTAAGTGGAATTGCTGTGGCAGCTCAGAGGACGCAGAGATGGAGGTGAAGTCCAGGTCAGAGCTGGGTCAGGAGATTTCCCCAAACTGTCTCTCCTCTCCCTTCCACCGTCCAAACTGGAGAGGTCATGTTCACAGAAATGCCTGCCTGGGAAAAGCAACAGTGACACCATCTCTGATTTGCATCTGTTCAGATACACTCGAGGTGTGAAAAAACTGCTGTAGGTGTGAAAATCTGCAGTAACCATGTGAGTCCAGCAAACAGCGCTGTTCACCCTGCTGTTAAAGTCACCGCTGCAGAAGGAACCACAGCTCACTTTTGTGTTGTCCTCCTGGGCAGAGCTGATAAACTCTGAAGCACTTTTAAGGATTTATACATGTGTTACTAATAATAAGTAATAAAAATAATAATATTGATGAATTAGATTTATATTGCACAAGATTCTCAAACTTCTCAAAGTGCATTAATGAGAGAGTGAATGGCTTTCTGTTAGTGTGTCTCTAATGTGTCAGCTCTGAGACTAAGGGCCATATTTACTAAGACGGGTGCTAAACTGCAGCTGCAGTGAGAAAATATGCGGCTGCTATTAATGGGCATGATGTGCGTGAATTACTAAGACAAACTGCGTGGCCGGTGACAGTGCAAACAGAGGGGGCGGAACTATTTAAACGGCATCATTGCGTGTATTGTTTTGTGTCATGGAAGGTGCAGAAGTGGAACACAAACGGAAGCAAAAATTTAACTAAGAATAGCTGAAAGTGCTGGTGAATAATTTGTTCATCTGTCATGGCAAATAGATCTGCACGCGTGACAAACACTCTAACCCTACGTATTTCTTCATTTCTTCTCCTTCGTCTCACACGAATCACAGCAGCCAAATCTGTGCAAAAGATTAGCACGTCCTTCTCCAACGTGCTAAATTTATACGCTATTTTCGCACGCAAAGTCATGGTGAGCCTTGATAAATAATATTGCGGGGGGTAAATGAATGAATTTGCATTTTCTCCGCCTTCCATTTTGCGCACTCTAAGAAGAACGCCTCAGTTTACAGATTCATTAGGTCATAGGAGCAAAATCTGCATTGCGTTCGCTCTGCTCCTGTAAGACACGCAAATCTCAACTGCGTCTGGGTTTGCTCCAATTTTAGCGCATCTTATTCAGTTAGCGTGCACGCAAACCTTTGATAAATCTGGCCCTAAGTGGCCACTGTCCAGATGTGCCCTGCCTAAGGCCCATAGTTGCACGTGTCATTACCTGCAGTTTAACAAACCAAAAGGCACTTTCCCATCATAATAATGCAACCCATTCTGAGACTGACCCAGAGCAGCCTGACTCATGCAAATTTGATCTCAGTGTATTCTATAGAAAGTTTGGGAGCAGTGCTTTGTATTTGCACAAAAGTACATATTTTGTTTTTTATGAAATTTAGACACCTGTCATCTTTTGAAGTTCAGCCAAGTTTTTGCTGTTTGATTTGTATCAGTATCTCAGTAAAATATAAAAATTATTGGACTGTTTTCAACCTTTGGAGCTGAGCTTCTTTTTATTTATTAAGCTTTTATTTAGCACTGATATATTACTTTAGAAAACATGAGTAGACTAGTAGTTTTTAATTGCTGTTGAGACGAAGTCCTCCTCTCTCTCTCAGGTCAGGTCAGTGCTGTCGCCTGCTGCTGCTGTCTCTCCTCCTTCCTCACTTTTCAATCTTACAACCATCTGTAAAGTTATGGGAAGTAAATATCTTTTCATTATATATCATAAATATTGTTTTGTCAAGTAAAACACCATTGATACGATCTGAAAACACAGCGTATTGTTGCTGATAGAGCGTTAATTAGCCGCGTGTATATTTAATCTCATTAACTGTAGTAAGACCAGCGGTTTGTATCTCAGTGGTTACTGGATATATCCACATGAAACAAAAACTGTCAGGAAGCTCAGAGTCTTCTGTGTCAGGATCATTCCTCAGGTCTATCTGTTGTACCTCTCTTCTGTTCAGCTCACCCAGAGGAGCGTACCCCACTCCTCTTGGTTTCACAGCTTGCACATAGAGCGGAGGAGGGGAAAAATGAGATTTGCATTGAATTGCACAGACACATCTGCAACCTGTGGTTTTAGAGCCGCATGTGGCTCTTTAGACATCTGACATCTGGTTATGTAAAGTCAATAAAGAAATAAGTGGACAACTCTAAAACAACCTGCATCTGCATGACCATGTAAATTTAA
This sequence comes from Bostrychus sinensis, assembly GCA_020698575.1. Taxonomy (NCBI): domain Eukaryota; kingdom Metazoa; phylum Chordata; class Actinopteri; order Gobiiformes; family Eleotridae; genus Bostrychus; species Bostrychus sinensis. The sequence continues at coordinate 5,799,280 of CM036247.1, forward strand.
AATAAAGCCTGTTTTAGCCTCAGTTGTCCAGACAATTGCTAATGGACTGATTTAGAAGAGCCACATCAAGAAATAGTTACAGGATGTATGTGCTGTCCTCACTATGAGTAAACTACTTTTCACAGCTAAACAGCGAGCTTATGACGCTCCAATAAACAAGGCAGTCTTCTTTTATTGCTCATTTATTGAAGGATGGCTGAGAAACCATCATCCCGCGATCATCGTAAAATTGGAACAATAAAAAAAACATGTTTCTGCTCACTTAGCTGTAATATACATTTCCAATTTCTTACACAAAAATAAAAGCAAAATGATATTTCTGTATAAACAATACTTACGGACAAAAATTGTCCAAGGCAACAACGTTTTTAAGGTGAATACAAGCTCAACACATGAACAGCTTGCCAGTATGTTCAGCCATCTTGATTTCAACATGTGCATTAACGAAACAATAGCGCTGAATAACCAAAAGAGGGCGCTGTTGTACAGTTAACAAATTTGGTATTGATCAATTGCACTTTACAAAGGGCAGAATAATGTAACTCTAGTTCTCTGAGTGTGTGATATCAAGAAAAACAGAGAAGCAGGAAACACCAAGGCCATAGTGCAGTTGTGGTCAGTAAGGTTGCTTTAATGGAACAGACACAGCAGACAGAGATGACATAGATCCCGCTACTACTGCTCACTCCTACATAGTCTCTGACAGTCTTCCCCTTCACTCCTACATAGTTTGCAAGTCTGCCCCCTCGAGTGTCTGTGTGTTCTCTCCTCTTTAGTGTCTGTGTCCCAACAGCTTATATAGGATACAGGAGATGTAAATGTCCCTGGGTTTACATATAGACTGATCAAGGATGGACTGAGATTAGCTGGTTAGGGTTCACCTTTCATGCCTAGGAGACAGTGGACACATGTCAGCTAACATCTCATGTCCCAATATGGAAAAGGTCAAAACAACAGGTCACAGCTGCTACAGACAAGTCAGGAGAGCAGGAGACATTCAAAAATTCATGATATCAGTGAGATAATCAGTGCCGTATTTAACACAGTTCTTTGTTAGTTTGCAGTTATTAATTAATTATTATTAGGAGCTCATTCTTATTCTATTTGTAGGTGACTTGTTGCTCGCTTTTGCATTTGCCTGCACTGAACTGTGCAGAAAGCCTGGAAATTGATTTCTTTGAGCACGGTTAAATCCATACTGAGAGTTCTAGAGCCCGACCTGGTTTTTTGTTTGATAATCTGTTTGTCTTTTCCTGTGTAATTATGTAACTTTGCGTTGTATTTTTTGCCGCCTCTTGGCCAGGACTCCTGGAAAAAGAGCTTTTTAATCTCTTTTTCTGGTTAAATAAAGGTTAAATAAAAATGAAACATATTTGTCCAGATTAAATAAACAACATAAATAATAACAAGCATCATCTGCTGTTCCTGTTTGCACTCTCAGTGGAAAAAAACTGCTTCTCTCAGTTCTCCTCCATGAAGTCATAGTCCTGGACTGGACCGGAGCTGAGGTGCAGGTGTTTCAAACTGAAACACATCTCTTGAGTTTCAGTTTGTGTCACTAAAAATAAACATCGACCCCACGCAGCTCGCACCCAGTGCCGGTAAAAACCCAGACCACCATCGCCCACAGAGGCCGCGGAAACAGCAGCCGTAAGATCAGTAATGAATGCACTGAGGGGAAAAAATGTTCCAGAACAGCGGTTCTCAACTGGTGGGTCCCGACATCAAGTCAAGCGGTAATGGGAAGGTAGGCGGTTCGATCTCTGCTACCTCCCACAGTCCATACTGTCGTTGTGTCCTTGGGCAAGACACTTCCCCTTCCTTCCCTCCACCGTCTGTGGCACTGGTGTATGGATGTGTCAGTGCGGTGGTTCTCAGGCTGTGGTACGGGTCCCTCTGGTGGTACGCAGGTGTCTTTTGCAGTTCAAGTCCTGGTTTAGTTTAGATCCAGTGCCTGGTTTAGTTCTGCTGTGGCCGGGGATTACACTGGAACTGTAGACCACTGCTTAGGCCTGGTTTGGAGACAGTTTATTTATGTTTTTGACCTGGCTTAGACCTGGTTTAGTCCTGGTTTAGTCCTGGTTTAGACCTGGTTTAGACCTCGTTCAGGACTGGTTAAGTCGTGGCATAGACCTGATTTCTTCTTGTTTTGTCCTGGTTTAATTCTTGTTTATTCCTTGTTTAGTCCTTCTTCAGTCCTGGTTTAGTTCTTGTTTAGTTCTGGTTTGGTCCTTGTTTTTTTCCTGGTTTAGTTCTTGTTTAGTCCTGGTTTAGTTCTTGTTTAGTCCTTGTTTAGTCCTTGTTTAGTTCTTGTTTAGTCCTGGTTTATTCTTTGTATTTTCCTTGTTTAGTCCTTATTTAGTCCTGGTTTAGTTCTTGTTTAGTTCTTGTTTAGTCCTGGTTTAGTCCTTGTTTAGTCCTGGTTTAGTCCTGGTTTAGTTCTTGTTTAGTTCTTGTTTAGTCCTGGTTTAGTCCTGGTTTAGTCCTGGTTTAGTCCTGGTTTAGTTCTTGTTTAGTTCTTGTTTAGTCCTGGTTTAGTCCCAGTTTAGTTCTTGTTTAGTCCTGGTTTAGTCCTGGTTTAGTTCTTGTTTAGTTCTTGTTGAGTCCTGGTTTAGTCCTGGTTTAGTCCCAGTTTAGTTCTTGTTGAGTCCTTGTTTTGTCCTGGTTTAGTCCTGGTTTAGTCCTGGTTTAGTTCTTGTTTAGTCCTGGTTTAGTCCTGGTTTAGTCCCAGTTTAGTTCTTGTTGAGTCCTGGTTTAGTCCCAGTTTAGTTCTTGTTGAGTCCTGGTTTAGTCCCAGTTTAGTTCTTGTTGAGTCCTGGTTTAGTCCTGGTTTAGTTCTTGTTGAGTCCTGGTTTAGTCCCGGTTTAGTTCTTGTTTAGTCCTGGTTTAGTTCAGAGTCTGTTTACACTCCGCCTGCCTAATAATGTGATGTTTCTTTCAGTTCCTTCTTTTTTTAGTGGAAACATTGGAGTCACAAACAGATTATTCATAATACTCTGCAAGCAACATCAAAAAATGCTCTAAGAAAAGGAACCATTTCGTTATTTTAGTTCAGCTTTCAATGTTGTGAGGAAGGGACAGGGAAACTCAGACCTCAGATTTTAGTATATGATAAATGAGTGTGTGTTAACTACTGGGGGAGAAAGGTTTAGTCTGGACCAGAGCTGCTTCAGAGTAAGTCTCTTTTTAATTTCTGTTACTTAGCTGAGTAGTATGTGTATCAAAGTGTGTAAATCTCAAAATCCTTATTCTAGCTCTTATTTCCACACATGCAAATACATTGAGAACACTGCTATTCTATTTCAAATCAAAGCATGAACAAAAATTAGCAAATTCCTTGTGTGTCAGTCAGTGTGTTCTTGTAACCTCTTCACCGCAGTGTTTTTTTTAACAATGGGACTTTGTGGGGGCTTCTTGCTGAAAGCTTGGCGTCACAAAGGCGTCCTCTAATTGTTACAGTCCTCAGGTATTTTTAGATCTTCTTTAATCTCCCTGGAGCTGATCATTGGCTCAGCCTTTGCCATTGTGGCTATTCTTCCATTTGAATTGTGGCTTTTCATTTTCTTTCACGTCTTTCAGGTTTTGGTCGCCATTTTAGAGCATCTGAGATCATTTTAGTCATCATTTTCTTCACTTCTTTACCACCACACTGCTGTTTTTCTGAACAGGCCTCTTTCATTTAATTATTCAAATAAAAATAATTAGCAGCATGCATTTCACAGCTGTTGGGTCTATGGGATTTCTTTTACTCTGCTGCACCTAGAAGCAAGTTGCATGCCATCTAAAAATATATTTTTACTAAAAAACAGTGATTGTTTTGCTTTGTGATGTTGGACTGTTGTTATTTTGAACACAACTGTAAAAGTAAGAGTTAAGATTCTGATCCTCTCTCCTCTTGTCTCTCTCCTCCTCTCCTCTCCTCCTCTCCTCTCCTCAGGATGGAGGTGGGGCTCAGGTCCAGGCTGGTCTTGCTGCAGCTCTGGTGTGGAGTCCTCTCTGTGGCTGTGGTCGTCATTGCCGCTCTCATCACAACAACAACAACAACAACAGACCGACAGAAAACAACACTGGTGTGCTTTTGCTGTTAAACCTATAAATGCATCTGTCTGTGTGTCTCTATGGGCCAGATTTATCAAAGGTTTGCGTGCACGCTAACTGAATAAGATGCGCTAAAATTGGAGCAAACCCAGACGCAGTTGAGATTTGCGTGTCTTACAGGAGCAGAGCGAACGCAATGCAGATTTTGCTCCTATGACCTAATGAATCTGTAAACTGAGGCGTTCTTCCCAGAGTGCGCAAAATGGAAAGCGGAGAAAATGCAAATTCATTCATTTACCGCCCGCAATATTATTTATCAAGGCTCACCATGACTTTGCGAGCGAAAATAGCGTATAAATTTAGCACGTTGGAGAAGGACGTGCTATTCTTTTGCACAGATTTGGCTGCTGTGATTCATGTGAGACGAAGGAGAAGAAATGAAGAAATACGTAGGGTTAGAGTGTTTGCCACGCGTGCAGATCTATTTGCCATGACAGATGAAAAAATTATTCACCAGCACTTTCAGCTCTTGGTTAAATTTTTGCTTCCGTTTGTGTTCCACTTCTGCACCTTCCATGACTCAAAACAATACACGCAATGATGTTTAAATAGTTCTGCCCCATCTGTTTGCACTGTCACCGGCCACGCAGTTTGTCTTAGTAATTCACGCGCAACACGCACATTAATAGCGGCCGCATATTTTCTCACTGCACTCGCAGTTTAGCACCCGTCTTAGTAAATATGGCCCTAAGTGTTTTATTCTCCACCAAAGGTCCAGAGTAGCTCAGATAGGTCCTTGTATGTAGACATAGCATCCCTCACTAATGTTGTGCGTTTCTCTTTTACAGGACAAAATCCCTACAGAGAAGCCAAATGTTGTCAGTCCCCCAGGTGAGGACCACACAAGACTGATTATTGTCATTTATTAAGTGCGTTGTGAGGTTGTATTGGCTTTAATTAATTATCAAAACTTTTCCTGTGCAGCCCCCTACAGCGGACAAGCTCCAGGTAAATCTCACAGTGACTAAAAAAATTCCCCTCTGCCCTGTCCATACTGCCTTGCTATGTATTTATTATTATTATTATTATTATTATTATTATTATTATTCATTTTTGATTATGTCTGACAGGGTATTCACATTCCTACATCCAGCTCATCCTAAGTAAGTAATTTTTTTTTTTTTTAATTTTTTTTTTATGATTCAGAATTGAGTTTAGTCCCAATTAAGTTCTGGTTTACCACTGGTTTAGTCTGGAATGTAGTCCCAGTTTGGTTTTAGCTTAGTCCCAGTTTAGTCCTGGTTTAGTTTAATTTAGTTATGGTTTAGTCCCAGTTTTTTCTTGTTTTAGTCCCAGTTAATCCCAGTTTAGTCCTTGTTTAGTCTTGGTTTAGTCCTGGTTTAATCCTGGTTTACTCCTGGTTTAGTCCCAGTTTAGTCCTGGTTTACTCTTGGTTTAGTCCTGGGTTAATCCTGGTTTACTCCCAGTTTAGTCCCAGTTTAGTCCCAGTTTAATCCCGGTTTAGTCCTGGTTTTGTCTTGGTTTAATCCTGGTTTACTCCCGGTTTAGTCCTGGTTTACTCCCAGTTTACCCCCAGTTTACTCCCAGTTTAGTGCTGGTTTAGTTCCGGTTTAGTCCCAGTTTACTCCCAGTTTAGTCCTGGTTTAGTTCCGGTTTAGTCCCAGTTTACTCCCAGTTTAGTCCTGGTTTAGTCCCGGTTTAGTCCTGGTTTTGTCTTGGTTTAGTCCTGGTTTACTCCCAGTTTAGTCCTGGTTTAATCCTGGTTTACTCCCGGTTTAGTCCTGGTTTACTCCCAGTTTACCCCCAGTTTACTCCCAGTTTAGTCCTGGTTTAGTTCCGGTTTAGTCCCAGTTTAGTTCCGGTTTAGTCCCGGTTTACTCCCAGTTTAGTCCCGGTTTACTCCCAGTTTAGTCCTGGTTTAGTCCAGGTTTAGTCCAGGTTTAGTCCAGGTTTAGTCTTAGTTTAGTCTTGGTTTAATCCTGGTTTACTTCCAGTTTACTCCCAGATTAGTCTTGGTTTAGTCCCGGTTTAATCCCGGTGTACTCCCAGTTTACTCCTGGTTTAGTCCTGGTTTAGTCCTGGTTTAGTTCTGGTTTAGTCCCAGTTTACTCCCAGTTTAGTCCTGGTTTAGTTCCGGTTTAGTCCCAGTTTACTCCCAGTTTAGTCCTGGTTTAGTCCCAGTTTAGTCCTGGTTTTGTCTTGGTTTAGTCCTGGTTTACTCCCAGTTTAGTCCTGGTTTAATCCTGGTTTACTCCCGGTTTAGTCCTGGTTTAGTTCCGGTTTAGTCCCAGTTTAGTCCTGGTTTAGTCCAGGTTTAGTCCAGGTTTAGTCTTAGTTTAGTCTTGGTTTAATCCTGGTTTACTTCCAGTTTACTCCCAGATTAGTCTTGGTTTAGTCCCGGTTTAATCCTGGTGTACTCCCAGTTTACTCCTGATTTAGTCCTGGTTTAGTCCTGGTTTAGTCCTGGTTTAGTCCTGGTTTGGTCCTGGTTTAGTCCTGGTTTAGTTCCCTGACTTTAACCTTGTTCTTACAGTGCAGAACATCTGGACCCGAGACTTTGACATCTCTACCAAACACAAGTGTGACCAATGTTCTCTGCTGCTCCGCAACAACTCCATCCAGTGCCAGCAGGAGGGCCTGTACCTGGTCTACGCCGGGGTCTACTTCATTAAAAAGAATCCCCAGAACCGCAGCGTCACCGTGATGAAGAGCGGGTCCAAGGGCACGTTACCCAGGAATTTGGTCGAGGTTTCCATCTCCAAGTCCCAGGACTGGTTCTCTGTGTTTAAGATCGTGAGTCTTCAGCAGAACGACAGCGTCAGTATAGCGATCAGAGGGGACTATTCCACCTCCCAGACGTTCTGGGGCATGGTCCGGCTCCATATGGGACATTGAGCAAACGTTTAGGTAAAAAAAAAAATACTGTGGAGCATTTGCACTCAAGCTACACGAGTATCTCAAATAAGTTCATTATTGTGGAAAAGTTAAAGGGGCTACATTCTGCAAAATCAACATTTCTTTTAGCTTTCTTCCATGTTATAATGTTCCCTCATCAAAAACATACCTGGAGTTGTGGTTTTGTTGGAGTTATCCTATGTTCTCTGGGAATCTCCGAACATCTTCCTCTCCCACAAAGCCCCGCCCACTCCAGAAAGCACTGACCAATCAACAACATCCCTTTACAGCCAGTCTGCTCTCATTCATTTATCTAAAAAAAACAAAAAAACAGTGTACAGCTCTGTTTCCAATGATTCCTCGCAGACATTTTTCAGTTTGGAGTAAAATGGAGTCGTGCAAAAAGTTTAAGGAAGTGAACAGAAACAGCTTTTTTTCTGTTTGTGTTCAAAAGACTATCACAACTCTGCTCTTTGCTGCCCTCTGCTGGTCTCATCTTTATGGCACCAGGAGAGTATAGGGAGTGGTGCGTGATCTCGTCAGTTTACGGTTTTAGGTTTTTTTTTTGTGTGTGTTTTGTTTTTTTTTACCACCAGGCCAATAGGCAGGTCACTATTCCCACAGACTGAGCTGGGGGAGAGTGCAGTAACCCCTTATCACCAGCAAGTGGCAATAATGCGCTATTTTAGGTGCAGCCACTGCCCTTCGTTTAACAGAAAACATCAGAAGAAGGAGTTAGCAAACATGATGGAGTACACGCATGGATGTATTATATACTGTCACTCTCTGTATACTCTTCAAAATCTTCATCTCCATCTTCTTCCGCTTATCCGGGACCGGGTCGCGGAGGCAGCAGTCTAAGCAAAGATGCCCAGACTTCCCTATCCACAGACACCTCCTCCAGCTCTACCGGGGGGACCCCAAGGCGTTCCCAGGCCGAGAGACATAGTCCCTCCAGCGTGTCCTAGGTCTTCCCCGGGGCCTCTGCCCGGTGGGACGTGCCTGGAACACCTCCCCAGGGAGGCGACCAGGAGGCATCCGGAACAGATGCCCGAGCCACCTCAACTGACTCCTCTCGATGTGGAGGAGCAGCGGCTCTACTCCGAGCTCCTCCCGTGTGACAGAGCTCCTCACCTTATCTCTAAGGGAGCGCCCAGCCACCCTGCGGAGAAAACTCATTTCGGCCGCTTGTATCCGGGATCTTGTCCTTTTGGTCATGACCCAAAGCTCATGACCATAGGTGAGAGTAGGAACGTAGATCGTTGGTAAATCGAGAGCTTCGCTTTTCAGCTCAGCTCCTTCTTTACCACAACCGACCGATACAACGACCGCATTACTGCAGACGCTGCACCGATCCGCCTGTCGATCTCACGCTCCATCCTTCCCTCACTCGTGAACAAGACCCCAAGATACTTAAACTCCTCCACTTGAAGCAGGAGCTCTCCTCCAACCTGGAGAGGGCAAACCACCCTTTTCCGGTCGAGAACCATGGCCTCGGACTTGGAGGAGCTGATTCTCATCCCAGCCGCTTCACACTCGGCCGCAAACCGCCCCAGTGCACACTGAAGGTCCTGGTCTGATGAAGCCAACAGGACAACATCATCCGCAAAAAGCAGAGATGAAATCCTGTGGTTTCCAAACCTGACACCCTCCGGCCCCTGGCTGCACCTAGAAATTCTGTCCATAAAAATGATGAACAGAACCGGTGACAAAGGGCAGCCCTGCCGGAGTCCAACATGCACTGGGAACAGGTCTGACTTACAATGTGGACCAAACTCCTGCTCCGGTCATACAGGGACCGGACAGCCCTTAGCAAAGGGCCCCGGACCCCATACTCCCAGAGCACCCCCCACAGGATGCTACGAGGGACACGGTTGAACGCCTTCTCCAAATCCACAAAACACATGTGGACTGGATGGGCGAACTCCCATGAACCCTCGAGCACCCGCTAGAGGGTGTAGAGCTGGTCCACTGTTCCACGGCCAGGACGAAAACGGCATTGTTCCTCCTGAATCCGAGGTTCGACTATCGGCCGAATTCTCCTCTCCAGTCCCTGGAAGAGACTTTCCCGGGGAGGCTGAGGAGTGTGATCCCCCTGTAGTTGGAACACACCCTCCGGTCCCCCTTCTTAAAAAGAGGGACCACCACCCCGGTCTGCCAGTCCAGAGGCACTGTCCCCAACCGCCACGCGATGTTGCAGAGACGTGTCAGCCACGACAGCCCCACAACATCCAGAGACTTGAGGTACTCAGGACGGATCTCATCCACCCCCGGGGCCTTGCTTCTTTAAATCTTTAATTTGACTAAAAAATATTTTATGGTTTGTGGCATCACCGCTCTAGCCCACCACGGCGGAAGTAAAAAACTTTTTGGCATCATGCGCCAATGAGCATGAAAACGGCAGTCGTGACGTTAATTATTAAACAGTTCTCTAAAACATCCATGAGTACATGGGTGAACACTGCCACTTTTAAATCAGCTGTGTGTGGCAGCATTTCAGTTTTCCAGGGAAGAAAAAACTTTTGTGGTAAACCCATTAGCAGTATTTGTTCTTTTACTGCTTATAATTCAAAAAATAAAGCTATTGCTATCAAAATGCACCTCAAAACATGTTTGCATTTTGTCATTTTCAGTTATTTAAAATAAAGATAAAATGCTTTAATGAAGAAAAAACTTCTTTTTATTAAAAACAGTGTAAAAATCTCGTGTCGATCTCGTGTCTCATCACACCCCTAGTAACTAGTACCCCAAGTTATTAAAATGTTTTCTCTTTTGGCCAGATAATGTTTATATATATATATATATTTTATCACTTTAACAACAGGGAATCACACAAAACACCCACCCTCCTTGAAACATAAGGGGGCAAACACAGCAAACATCAAGAATAGGTTGAGTATATAAGTATACAACATATAAAAAGAAACAAAGTGTACATAAATCACTCAAATTTATCCAATAAGTTAACGACTGGTTGCCAAATTTTATAAAATACTTTTTCACAGTTTGACAGGACAAATCTGATTTTCTCCAAATGTAGCTCATTTCCAAATTCTCAGCCACAGTTCAAAAGTAGGAGGTTTATCACACTTCCACAAAAGCAGTATCATTTTCCTGGCCAAGAGTGTAATCAGCGACAGGACCTGCTTCTCTTTCTTATCCCTTGTCCAGCCCGGTTCAGTCACCCCAAATAATGCTGTAAGGGGAATGCATGGGACATCCCTACCACTAGCTTTGGTTAAGAAATCAAACAAATGATTCCAGAAGAGTCGTACGTTTGGGCATTGAAAAAAACTGGTGAGATAACTTTCCCTGGTCCCATTTAACACAGAGCTGAAACATCTTTATATATTTTTTTCAATTTGGTGGGAGAAAGATGTAACCTATACACAACTTTAAATTGGATAAGATGATGCCTGGCATTAATAGAACTACTGTAGATTGTTTTAATGCATTCCTGCCAAACTTCATCTGTAATTTCCACCCCCAGTTCCTCCTGCCACTGCTCCCTATAAGTATTCGATGAAGGACTGTGTATGTCCAATAGTACTTTATAAAGGTGAGATACCGAACCTCTGGTGTATGGTTCAATGTCCATAAAACTGTCAAGCACTGAATGCCAGGGAATCAACTCAGAGTGTGGGATACAAGCGCTAATAAAATGTCGCATCTGCAAAAATCTGAAAAAATGTGAATTCAGAAGATTAAACTTTGTACGCAGCTGTTGAAAAGAGGCGAGGTGTCCATCACTGTAAATATTTTTGAGGGAAGAAATGCCCCTTTCACGCCATGTCACAAATGTGATGTCCTCTAGCCCGGGCCTAAAGGCATGATTATTACAAACTGGGGCATCTAAATATTTTAGGAGCCTTTACTGTGTCTAAGACCTGGTTCCAGACTTTCAATGAATTTTGAATAATTGGATTTCTGCCATATAATGTGTTCTTCACTTTTGTTGGGCTAATGAGCAGAGCTGGAAGACAGGAGCGCCTGCAAGACAGGTGTTCTATCACCGACCATGAAGGCTTCTCCTTCCAGGTCAACACCAGCTGTACATCTACGCCAGAATGAAAAAATGTTTAAGTGAGCAGCCATATAATACAATTTAAAATTGGGTAGTCCAAGGCCACCACTAGTCTTACTTTTAATGAGATATATTTTAGAGATCCTAGGAACCTTGCCAGACCAAATAAAAGAAGACACAATTGAATCCAATTTTTTAAAATACCACTGTGGTATGCACACGCAGAAAATTATTTTTAAAATGATATAGGCTGGGGCGGAGCTCATCCAAAACACGTCTTACACCATTGCTTTCTAACAGATAATGTTTTTAAAGGTTGTAAAAAGTGCTGCTGTTTGAGGTGACTAAGAATGGTTTAAAAATATAAATAAAAACAGAATATAGCCCCTAAATAAAATAAAAATGTGTTTTAAATATTCCACTCTAATGTTTAAAATACATGAACTTTTCCACGATATTCTATTTGTGTGAGATGCACCTGTTTGTCTGGACAGCTGTCTTTATCCATCCAAAAATTCACAGAGGCCATTTCCATGTTGCCAGGATCCTTCAGCTGCTGCTCCTCCTGCGAAGCTCATCTCTGTTTGGCTAATTCACAAAGGATGCACCTGGGCCTCTCCTTGGTACAAATTGCCAACAATGCACTGTGACCACGTTTGTTTTTTACTGCACCTCCCAAGCATGTTCCAAAGGCGTTCACATTAGGGGCGTTAGCGGGACACTTGTCTTCGCTTCAGAGAGGACGCCTATGGAGAAAGGATCCTGGCAGCTGGGAAACACCCACAAGATGGCCGCCTTAGCAAAGCCTTTCTCTTGCCTTTAAGAAAAATATGTTTTGAACTGGACCTGTGCACACCTGATGCTCACAAAACTGAGCTGTTTGAAACTGGATGGATGGATGTTGGCAAAGCTATTAGTACTGTCGTCTCACATCAGAAGGTCCTGGGTTTGATTCCCGGTCCGGACGAGGCCTTTCTGTGTGGAGTTTGTGTGTTCTCCCTGTATCTGAAAGGGTTTTCTCCATTCTTCATTCTTCCCACATCATTCCCATCCTCAGATCTGGAGGAGGCTCCCAGGACACGGTTCACTGTTTTACTTGTTTATATATTATAGTATTATATTTATTAGTTGTTCTGATTGGCTGCAGAGGTGTTGGTACTGCCCCTGTTTTCTGATTGGTTGTTTTGTTCATCCGCTGTCATCCAGAGGCAGTTTAATCCACTGAAATCCCACTCTTTGGCTCAGGGAACAGATAGAAAACAGAGAGCTGTGGACGAGCTGTTGTTCTGTTAAAGGCCCAGTCCTGGCTCCTCCTTCAGTCAAACTGCCTCTGTTCTGACTGTGTTTGTGTTTCGTTTAAGCTCAACTGTGAACATCTCATGTATTTTATTCAGATAAATGATGTTTCTATTATTATATAATAAATATATATTCATATTTCACTTCCTGTTCTTCTTTAAATACACACATCACAGGAAAAGTTACTATCAAGTACATTTTTAAAGTACGGGTCTAAATCAGGACCAGGTCTAAACCAGGCTAAATCAGGACCAAACCACATCTAAATCGGGTCTAAATTAAGATTAAAGCAGGTCTAAATCAAATCAACATGCTGAAAATAGGACTAAACCTCAGTCCCGGTTTAGTTTTAGCTTATTCCTGGTTTAGTCTTAGTTTAGTTCTGGATTATCTCCGGTTTAATCCTGGTTTAAACCTGGTTTAGCCCTGATTTAGTCCAGGTTTAGACCTGGTTTAATCCTGGTCGTTCTTTAGTCTTCGTACTTTTTCTGGCTTTAGTGCTGCATTCTTCTCTGGATACATGTGGACCAACCCAGGTCTAAGACATGATCGTGAATATTTTAGCCAACAGTTTAATTATCTCCAGTCCATAGCCTGTAACTCCGGTGTTTACGGTACAAACTCTCCCCGTGGCTGTGTTCTTTTTTGGGCATAAATCTAAAACATGTGTCCGACCTTAATAATCCTACCTCCTGCTGTGTGCTGTTCTGGTTTGCGGTCACCGCATTGACCCTTTCTTCTGAAAACGCTTCTAAATCAGCGTTTTCATTCGTCCAAAACTACTCCACCTCCTCCACGCTTTTTACGCAAGGAATTTTGCAGGATTACCAGGATTCAACCAGGGCTAAACCAGTCCAGGACTAAACCAGGACTACACCAGGACTGGAACCAGCCCTTCACTTTTGCATGGCCTTCTTGCGAGTTTACCAGGACTAAACCAGGACTTAAACCAGCTCTTCACTTTTTACGCATGAATTTTTTGCAAGTTTACTAGGACTAAACCAGTCCAGGACTAGGCAAATTCTAAACCAGAGATAAATCAGGACTAAAACAGACTAAACCAGGACTAAACCAGGACTGAAACAGGTCTAAACCAGAACAAAACCAGGGATTAAACCTAAATCAGAGTTAAGACCAGCGCTAAAACCAGGACTAAACCAGGGCTAAGCCAAGGCGAAAAGCAGGACTACACCGAGACTAAACCAGGACTAAAACCAGGACTAAACCACTGCGGAACTCCTCTCCAAACATGACACCTTTGATCCGTGCGTGCATTTGGCTGTTTCTGATCCACGCCGCTCGGTCCAAGCCCAACTGCAGACCGCTGCAGGCCACCTTCTGCCAGGACGTGGGCTACACCACCAGCGCCAGTCCCGGTGGGGTCATGGGGTACAGTTTGCGCGAGATCACGCAGATCGTGGAGACGGCGTGCTCCCCGGAGGTGGCCGCGCTGATGTGCAGAGTGGTGGTGCCCGAGTGCGGAGCCGAGGAGGACAGCCGCATGAAGCCCTGCAGGAGTCTGTGCGAGCGCGTGAAGAGCGACTGTGAGGCGCCGCTGAAGACCAAGAGGCTCTACTGGCCCATCAGGCTCAGGTGCGAGAGTCTGCCCGAGGACAACTGCGCACAGGTAAGAGCCGAGCTATAGTCGTTGTATTTGGGTCTCAAAGTGCCGTATTATGGAGAAAAAATTAGCCTAAACCAGAACTGACCCCGGACTAAATCAGGTGTAAATCAGGACTAATCCCGGTCTAAACAAAGGGATAAGATGGAGATTAATGCAGGAAAAATACATAAATATCTCCTCTAAACAAGGACTGAACCAGGGCTAAACCAGGGCTAAATCAGGACTAAACCAAGACTTAACCAGCACTAAACCTGGTCTAAACCAAGACCGAACCTGGACTAAACCAGGTCTAAATTAGGGCTAATCCAGGCCTAAATCAGGACTAAGCCAGGACTAAAATACCTCTGAATCAGGTGTAAACCAGAACTAAACTGGGTCTAAACTAGAGCCCGACCGATATGGATTTTTTTGAGGCTGATGCCGATATTAGGTAATCAAATAACAATAATAATAATAACAAAATATAAAAGAATATAAAAAATACTGATATCCGATACAGTTATACATTATGAAAAAGTATTTTAAAGTTTTCTTTCTGCTCTTGTTTACATGAATATGCCGTGTACACCCCAGGCCTCTTTATTATTAGACTAAATTTATTTTTAAAATGTTGTAGAAAGCTGCTTATTGTTCTTTATGCTGATTGTTATGTAGGTTGTAGTGGGCATTGGTGTGGGGAGTATTATTATATATTATATGTATTATATTTATTTATTTTATTTAGCTTTAACTAAATTTGTTTAAATTTCATTTAAACTTGCTCTGCAAGTCGAGCATGGGGAGAACTACAAAATGCATTTAGATTTTTTGTTCTATGGGGTTTTATGGCAGAGAAATTAGTAAAATATTTTTATTGTGTGTATTTACTGGACTCATTCTGAACATTTCAGCCTTAAACCTCCGTCACTACAAAGCAGTCAGCTCATTTATCTGTCTGTTAGCATCATGGTGCTAATTTGCTATTTTATGCTCTGCCCACTCCCCACCGTCGCCAGCAGTAACAGATTTTGCACAGATGCATTATTTTAAGTTATAAAACCTGAAATACTAATGCAAAGGAGTCCAGCACTGTTTCACAAAGACTGAAAAAATCTGAATATGGGACCTTTAATGTTTTACATCGTTCCTAAACCATTGTTTCTTGTGTTGACCCAGGGTTCGAGGGTCCCGCCTGCTGCAGCTCCGGTCTGTCAGCCGATCCAGATACCTATGTGCACGGGTCTGACCTATGACCTCACGGTGATGCCGAACATCTTGGGACACACCAACCAGGATGAGGCCGGGCTGGAGGCTCACCAGTTCGTTCCTCTGGTGAAGGTGGGCTGCAGCCCGGTCATGAAGCGGTTCATCTGCTCCGTGTACGCCCCCGAGTGCCTCATGGGGAAGGCCCGCGCCCCCTGCAGGCGGATGTGTGACCAGGCCAGAGCCGGCTGTGAGCCCCTCATGAATAAGTTTGGTTTCACGTGGCCCGAGCGTATGAACTGCAGCAACTTCAAAAATGACGTCTGTGATCCGGTGAGGGCCTTTTATAACTATATAGACTAAACAAGGACTACACCAGAACTAAACCAGGTCTAA
Source organism: Bostrychus sinensis (assembly GCA_020698575.1). Classification (NCBI taxonomy): domain Eukaryota; kingdom Metazoa; phylum Chordata; class Actinopteri; order Gobiiformes; family Eleotridae; genus Bostrychus; species Bostrychus sinensis. The sequence continues at coordinate 5,814,759 of CM036247.1, forward strand.
ACCAAGTCTAAACCAGGATTAAACCAGGTCTAAACCAAGTCTAAACCGGGACTAAACCAGGTCTAAACCAAGTCTAAACCGGGACTAAACCAGGTCTAAACCAGGTCTAAACCAGGACTAAACCAAGTCTAAACCAGGACTAAACCAAGTCTAAACCGGGACTAAACCAGGTCTAAACCAGGTCTAAACCAGGACTAAACCAGGTCTAAACCAGGACTAAACCAGGTCTAAACCAGGTCTAAACCAGGACTAAACCAGGTCTAAACCAGGTCTAAACCAGGACTAAACCAGGTCTAAACCAGGTCTAAACCAAGTCTAAACCAGGACTAAACCAGGTCTAAACCAAGTCTAAACCAGGACTAAACCAGGTCTAAACCAGGTCTAAACCAGGTCTAAACCAGGACTAAACCAGGTCTAAACCAGGACTAAACCAGGTCTAAACCAGGTCTAAACCAAGTCTAAACCGGGACTAAACCAGCTCTAAAGGTCTAAACCAAGTCTAAACCAAGGTCTAAACCAAGTCTAAACCAGGACTAAACCAGGTCTAAACCAAGTCTAAACCGGGACTAAACCAGGACTAAACCAGGTCTAAACCAGGTCTAAACCAGGACTAAACCAGGACTAAACCAGGTCTAAACCAGGTCTAAACCAGGACTAAACCAGGTCTAAACCAGGTCTAAACCAGGTCTAAACCAGGTCTAAACCAGGACTAAACCAGGTCTAAACCAGGTCTAAACCAGGACTAAACCAGGTCTAAACCAGGTCTAAACCAAGTCTAAACCAGGACTAAACCAGGTCTAAACCAAGTCTAAACCAGGACTAAACCAGGTCTAAACCAGGTCTAAACCAGGTCTAAACCAGGACTAAACCAGGTCTAAACCAGGACTAAACCAGGTCTAAACCAGGTCTAAACCAAGTCTAAACCGGGACTAAACCAGCTCTAAACCAGGTCTAAACCAGGACTAAACCAGGTCTAAACCAAGTCTAAACCAGGACTAAACCAGGTCTAAACCAGGTCTAAACCAAGTCTAAACCAGGACTAAACCAGGTCTAAACAAGGTCTAAACCAAGTCTAAACCAGGACTAAACCAGGTCTAAACCAGGTCTAAACCAAGTCTAAACCAGGACTAAACCAGGTCTAAACCAGGTCTAAACCAAGTCTAAACCAGGACTAAACCAGGTCTAAACCAAGTCTAAACCGGGACTAAACCAGGTCTAAACCAGGACTAAACCAGGTCTAAACCAGGACTAAACCAGGTCTAAACCAGGTCTAAACCAGGTCTAAACCAGGACTAAACCAGGTCTAAACCAGGTCTAAACCAAGTCTAAACCAGGACTAAACCAGGTCTAAACCAGGTCTAAACCAAGTCTAAACCAGGACTAAACCAGGTCTAAACCAAGTCTAAACCGGGACTAAACCAGGTCTAAACCAGGTCTAAACCAGGTCTAAACCAGGACTAAACCAGGTCTAAACCAGGACTAAACCAGGTCTAAACCAGGTCTAAACCAAGTCTAAACCAGGACTAAACCAGGTCTAAACCAAGTCTAAACCGGGACTAAACCAGGTCTAAACCAGGTCTAAACCAGGACTAAACCAGGTCTAAACCAGGTCTAAACCAGGACTAAACCAGGTCTAAACCAGGTCTAAACCAGGTCTAAACCAGGACTAAACCAGGTCTAAACCAGGTCTAAACCAGGACTAAACCAGGTCTAAACCAGGTCTAAACCAGGTCTAAACCAGGTCTAAACCAGGACTAAACCAGGTCTAAACCAGGACTAAACCAGGTCTAAACCAGGTCTAAACCAGGACTAAACCAGGTCTAAACCAGGTCTAAACCAGGACTAAACCAGGTCTAAACCAGGTCTAAACCAAGTCTAAACCAGGACTAAACCAGGTCTAAACCAAGTCTAAACCAGGACTAAACCAGGTCTAAACCAGGTCTAAACCAGGTCTAAACCAGGACTAAACCAGGTCTAAACCAGGACTAAACCAGGTCTAAACCAGGTCTAAACCAAGTCTAAACCGGGACTGAACCAGCTCTAAACCAGGTCTAAACCAGGACTAAACCAGGTCTAAACCAAGTCTAAACCAGGACTAAACCAGGTCTAAACCAGGTCTAAACCAAGTCTAAACCAGGACTAAACCAGGTCTAAACAAGGTCTAAACCAAGTCTAAACCAGGACTAAACCAGGTCTAAACCAGGACTAAACCAGGTCTAAACCAGGTCTAAACCAGGTCTAAACCAAGTCTAAACCAGGTCTAAACCAGGTCTAAACCAGGACTAAACCAGGTCTAAACCAGGTCTAAACCAGGACTAAACCAGGTCTAAACCAAGTCTAAACCGGGACTAAACCAGGTCTAAACCAGGTCTAAACCAGGTCTAAACCAGGTCTAAACCAGGACTAAACCAGGTCTAAACCAGGACTAAACCAAGTCTAAACCGGGACTAAACCAGGTCTAAACCAGGTCTAAACCAGGTCTAAACCAGGACTAAACCAGGTCTAAACCAGGACTAAACCAGGTCTAAACCAGGTCTAAACCAGGTCTAAACCAGGTCTAAACCAGGACTAAACCAGGTCTAAACCAGGTCTAAACCAAGTCTAAACCAGGACTAAACCAGGTCTAAACCAGGTCTAAACCAAGTCTAAACCAGGACTAAACCAGGTCTAAACCAGGTCTAAACCAGGACTAAACCAGGTCTAAACCAGGTCTAAACCAGGTCTAAACCAGGACTAAACCAGGTCTAAACCAGGTCTAAACCAGGACTAAACCAGGTCTAAACAAGGTCTAAACCAAGTCTAAACCAGGACTAAACCAGGTCTAAACCAGGTCTAAACCAAGTCTAAACCAGGACTAAACCAGGTCTAAACCAGGTCTAAACCAGGACTAAACCAGGTCTAAACCAGGTCTAAACCAGGTCTAAACCAGGACTAAACCAGGTCTAAACCAGGTCTAAACCAAGTCTAAACCAGGACTAAACCAGGTCTAAACCAGGTCTAAACCAAGTCTAAACCAGGACTAAACCAGGTCTAAACCAGGTCTAAACCAGGACTAAACCAGGTCTAAACCAGGACTAAACCAGGTCTAAACCAGGTCTAAACCAAGTCTAAACCGGGACTAAACCAGCTCTAAACCAGGTCTAAACCAGGACTAAACCAGGTCTAAACCAAGTCTAAACCAGGACTAAACCAGGTCTAAACCAAGTCTAAACCGGGACTAAACCAGGTCTAAACCAGGTCTAAACCAGGTCTAAACCAGGACTAAACCAGGTCTAAACCAGGACAAAACCAGGACTAAACCAAGACTAAACCAGGACTAAATCAGGTCTTAACCAGAACTAAACGAGGACTAAACCAGGACCAAGATAAATATAAGATTTTGATTGAGGCCTGTTTATCTTTTCTTCTGTGTGTTGTCCCTCCAGGAGCCGGGCCCCACGGCGGCCCCCACACGGGCCCCTCGCTGCGAGCCCCTCACTGCCCCCATGTGCTCGGACCTGTCCTACTCTCACACAGTGCTGCCGAACGCCCTGGGACACCGGACGCAGGCGGAGGCGTCCCGGGAGCTGCACACCTTCAGGCCCCTGGTCGCAGTGCACTGCTCTCCGGCGCTCAAACCCTTCCTGTGCTCCATCTACGCCCCGGCGTGTGTCCAGGGCAAAGCGCGGCCCCCCTGCAGGACCCTGTGTGAGGAGGCCCGCTCCTCGTGTGAACCCCTGCTCAAGAGGATCGGCTCGACCTGGCCCGAGTCGCTGCGCTGTGAGGCGTACGACACCAAGTCCTGCCCACACGTAAGTCCAAGTTTATTGGACTCTCCTACTTTCTTTTCAAAAGCAGGACAGCCTGGTTCCTCACTCGGAGGGAAACGTTTCTCTCCGGTCGATTTGGAACTGGCCTATCATAGCCGTTTATCTGTAGTGTGTCTTACAAATACAGAATCAGAGTGAATTTAATAACTTCTCTGAGCTGATTAACGATGTTTAGTGCTTTTCTTCGTCGCCTGTTAGTTCTGCTGAAGTCCTCGTTGTCGTCCAGTCCTCTGTGAGACTTTTTTCTTCATCCTGTTTCCATTTTAACAACAGTAAAGTCCTGCTGATGTCCCACGTCACAACCACATTCAAACAAACCCACTTTTACGGCAAGTCCTTGTACAACTGGCTTCTGCTGCTGTCTATGTTCAGAAATAAGTACAGAGCTGCTCATAATACGCTGTATTCTGGTGTTTTATGGCAAAACCGGAAAGAATCCGCCATGTTTGTTTGGGTCAGCGGCGCACTGCTTACGTTCTGCCCTTTGTTTCTCTGATTGGTTTCTCTGCCTGTGATTGTTTTGCCTCTAGAAACAAACTTAATTGAAGGGACACCAGACTAACTTCTTTGTATAGAATAGAAAAAGAATTTGATCAACCAGCCAGGTTAACAAACACCATATATATTGATAAATACTGTATTCTGCTGTGTGGGGCCTTTAGTTGTGGAGTCTGCATGTTCTCCTCGTGTTCGGGTGGCCTTCAGGTACTCCCTCATCAACTTAAAACATGCACAACAGGTTAATCCCCCAGCTAGATCCTCCTTTCTGGCTTTATTGATAGGACAGAGTAGTAGGAAATCAGGGAAATCGTTTGACCCATCCTTCACTGCAGCAGAGGGAGCCTTCAGATCTGAGCCAGGATCCTGGTCAAGAGAAAACCATCCATTTACTTAATTTTGTACTGGTCCAATGTCCTGCTCTGATTTGTTTTCAACATTGGACAAAATAAGTTTCTTGGTCCTCCACGTTTCCTCTCTCTGTCAAATAAAGACAAGAAAAAAACAAACAAAACTAATTTAAATATAGGAAGGCCCTAACCTCCAGTGCTATTGGTCTGTTTTACTAGTTTTACTCTGTGGGACAAAACATGTCCTCACCTAAATCTAACAGTGACATTATTTTAAATACTTATTTGTTAAGGGGTAATAAGAATAAAAGTATTCAACACAATCAAGCCATTACATTTACTTATTTATTTATCAGATTTGTGATGGTTTCTGGCTCTGTATTTCATCAGAATGAGCCTGTCCATTGTTTTCACCATGCAATGGACAATTACCTGAATAAAATTTAACTATTAATGCTAAAAGATTTTATACATCAAAGTGTCTCATTTTCAAGCAAAGTTATTTTTCACTGATCAGCCATGTTTTTATTAAGTTCATTGTGTCCATGCTTTTGGTCAGCTCCATCAGACATTTATGAAAATCCTATACAATCTTTTGATATCAGTAGAAATTGTAATTTTAGCAGGTGTCTGGTAACACATACTGTTACATGTCCAAGTTGGACAAAGTCAAGCAATTTATACAGTTTTTCAGTGTTTTGAATGTTATTGTTAATATTAATATGTCACAGCCATATGTGTCAACTCCGTCTGCCAATTTCAGAAAAACATAGGTATTTTGCAACAGAAAGTTAAAAAACAGGCATCTGGATTTGATTTTTAAAGTTGAAGATGTTTCACCTTTTATCCAAGAGGCTTTCTCAGTTCTGAAGCTGAACTGGTGAGAGCTGGTTTATCTGCTCCTAGGAGGAGGAGTTAGACCTGAAACTAAATTCTATTGGTTCAGGAAACTATGAATAGCCTGAGAGGTTTTGGGTTGTTATGAGTCCTTTGTCCTCAGCTGGAGTAAGAGTGGTTAACCCTCCCCAGCCTCGTCAGCTCCTTCAGATGTAAATGACCTGAGTGAAACTGGTTTGTTTTGTTTGGGTTTCAGAAGACTGTTGTAGACAGAAGGAAGGTTGTATCTGAGACCAACATTTCTGTTTAAAGAAGGTTTTTTTCCATTTCCAATTATTCCGCTCTTTCTCAGTTGTCTTTATAGCCTAAGTTGTTAGTGGTAATGTTTACATTTTAAATTGTCAGTGGTACAGGTGCAGCAGATGCTGGTGCACAAGCCTAGAGCGCCCTCTCATGGCTGTCAGTGTGAAAACAACAAACACTTGCAATATTTTGACATACAAGTCGCACCCCTAGCCACACTATGAAAAAACGCATCACTTATAGGGTGGAAAATACGGTAATAGGTTTGAAATAAACCGGGATGTTGTGTTGACTAAAAATCCTTTTAAGTTTCTCAGACAGGCCGGAGATGTAAGGAATGACTATGTTGCTCCTTTTTGGCTCTTGTTCTTTCCTGTCCTGTTTTTTGGGATTTGGAGAAGGCCCAGTTGGGATATCCACAGGTTCTGAGGGCTTGGGGACATGTAGCTCTTCTTTCCTCCTTCCCTCAGTGCTGTGGGAACCTCTTGGGCTCTGTGCTGCAGTGTCCTGATCACACCGAGTTTGTGCTGTAGCGGGGGTTTGAATCAAATAACAGGTACTGGTCTGTGTGAGTGGGCTTCCTGTACACTTCCAATGATAACTGCACAGTCTAAGAAGGCTCGGCTGTTCTCCGTGGCATCCTCACGGGTGAACTTGATGTTCTGGTCCACAGCATTAATATGTCCTGTGAATGCCTCCACTTCCTGGATTTTGATCTTCACCCAGGTGTCATCCACATATCTGAACCAGTAGCTGGGTGTAGTACCTGGGAATGAGTCCAGAGCTCAGAGTCTCAACTTCCTCCATGATGAGCCACAATGGGGGAGACTGAGGAAGCCCATTGGCACAGCCGTGTTTTGGCCTGTAGAAGTTTCCTCTGAACTGGAAATATGTTAAATATGTTGAGACACACCTCCAGTAGTTGGCAGATGTGGTCCAGTGTCAGGTTTGTCCTCTCCTGCAGTGCTCCATCTTGAAGCAGTCTCATCCTCACAGCCGTTACTGCCTCTGTGGTGGGGATGCAGGTGAACAGGGACGTCACATCATAAGACACAATAGTCTCATCAGAATCCAGCTGGAGATGTTTGGCTTTGTTGGCAAAGTCTTGTGAATTCCTAACATGATGCTCTGTGTTGCCAACAAGAGGGGCCAGGATTGAAGCCAGGTGTTTAGCTACGTTGTAAGTGATAGAGTCTGTGCTGCTGACGATGGGTCTGAGAGGTATTCCCTCCTTGTGAATTTTAGGGAGGCCGTAAATGCAGGGAATGACGTCCCCTGGGTATAGTCTGTAATACAGTTGCTTGTCAATGACTTGGTCTTTCTCCAACTTCTGTAAACAGTCTGTAACCTTCTTCTTGTAGGCACTGGTTGGATCTCTCCTCAGTGTCTCGTAGGTGGTAGCATCACTGAGTAAGCTGTTCACTTTGGCCTCATAGTCCACTGCATTCAGGATCACTGTTCATCTACTGCACAGATAAACCAGCTCTCACCAGTTCAGCTTCAGAATTGAGAAAGCCTCTTGGATAAGAGGTGAAACATCTTCAACTCTAAAAATCAAATCCAGATGACTGCTTTTTTAACTTTTTTTGCGATGCAATTCCCCTGAATCTTCACAGATTCACAGACAGTTATTTATTATAATTATTACTTATTATACAACATTTTATATAGAAATTATTTTAGGAGACTAAAATAAACTAAATATTGTATAATAAGATTTTTTCTTTGTTGTTGTTTTAAGTTGTATAGTAAGTTTTGTTTAGTGCAACCCAATTTTTATTTTTAGTATTTATCTGTTTTGTAATGTCAGCATCTAATTTATCTGTGAAAAAAAAACACACAGATATGTCTGAACTCCATTTAAGTCAGTGTAACTCTGATATTTGTCCTATTGAATTAGTTTTTTACTTAATTTTGTTAAAAAGGAGAGAAGTTGGAGGGTGCATCAATGCAGAACTTAAAAGCTCAGTAAAAGGTGTTAAACAGATTAAAGTAGTTAAATGTTTCAGAACTTGAATGTTATTTTTCTTCAGTGTTGGGTCCTGATTTGTCCCTGTTCTGAAGAATTAGTGTGTATTTAATGTGTTGTTTTTCAGTACGGTGTGGGCAGCAGCGGAGGGATCTGCCAGCCCATCACGGTGCCCATGTGCCAGGACCTGTCCTACAACCAGACCATGGTCCCGAACCTCCTGGGCCACAGCAGCCAGCGGGAGGCCGCCGTCCGCATGTCCTTCTTCAACTCCATCGTCCAGAACTTCTGCGGCGTGGACATCCGCCTGTTCCTGTGCATGGTGTACGCCCCCAAGTGTGTGCAGGGGGAAGTGCAGCGCCCCTGCCGCTCCTTCTGCCAGCGGGCCAAGGACGGCTGCGAGCGGCTCATGGAGAAGCTGAATGTGCCCTGGCCCCAAGAGCTGCGCTGTGAAGCCTTCCCCACAGAGAGGTGTCTGACTGTGAGTGGACGGCTCTTTCTGAAAACGCTCGGTCTCACGGCTCTACGTAGACACGCAGGGCGTGACATTAACATTTTTTAGTGTTCTTTAAAGATTTTTCCATTTAGGTTTTTTCACCAGCCATAGTTTAAACATTAAAATGCTTCATTCATGTAGTATATAAGATAATTATCTGTTGTTTTTACAATTCTTTTACAAATTACTACTGAAAAGGGATTTTTAAAACAGCAATTTTTTTTTGCTTTTGTTGTATTTTATTTATTTATTGCATGTTTTCAATCAAGGCCCTCTAACAAGCTTAATTTTGTCTCTCGGTTTATGATTTACCAGAGGTTTTAAATTACAGGGATTTATAAGCATAGCAGCAGAAACTCAGCTATAAAGTAGTAAAAAAAAAATCCATGCAGACCAAAGTGGCTGATGAGACTCTATGTTACTGGCCAAAATGGAAATCTGTCTGCGTTTGGGCGGTTGGCGAGTGTTAATGTCAAACCCTGTAAAATCGTGAAACCAGGAAGTGCACCTGCGTTTCTAAAGACTCGTTCTGATCATTTCAGCCTTAAACCTCCGTCACTACAAAGCGGTCAGCTCAGAAATCTGTCTGTTAGCCTCATGTCGCTAACAGCCATGCTAATTAACCATTTTATGTTCTGTCGTGTCCCCACTGTTGCCAGCAGGGGGCGACAGACACCTAATCTAAGCGTTATCTGCAAAGTCACAGTAACAGCTCTCCATAAGAAAACATCTTCCACAGATACATATATAAGGCTAATTTTACCCCCGGGTTACCACTACTACTATTACTACCCACTTTTCAGTTTTTTGAGGGCATAAACACTCAGTTGTTGCAGTTGTTTAGGGCCCCAACCACTAGAGGGGCCACATGAACAGAAAGGTTCTGACTGCATTCAGTTTAGATGCACATCATTTTCATTTTTAATTAGGCCTACTACAATTACTAGTGGCATTTATGAAGTTCATATCAATTTGCAACTTATAATGAATGAATTTATTGAAGATAAATACAATATACAATAACAAAAATATTCCCAATATTAGTGTCATTAATTTAAGGTCTACAGAAAACAGATATACATTTCATATTTTTAAAGAGAGAATATTAAATAATATTAAACCCAAGTAATGTTAAAGACTTAAATGGGCTCTAAAAGAAAATTTAGGAGTGGTGCTGGAGGGGGAAAAAAAGAAAATTGGAGATGGAAAAAAGAGTGCAGGATAAAGGTAACATTTTTGTTTTTGTTTGTGATTTGTTCATTATTATCACACTCCTTTATTTATTCCTATTCATTCTTCGAAATTAATATTCTTTTCTTATCTTTATTTCATTTTCTTATTTTTATTATTTTATATATTATACTATATTATATACTATACACAGACGTCTATTATGTACTATATATGTATTATATATTTGTTGCCCACCAAATGACACATACAAACAAAATGTTGTTTAGGGCCACCAAAAGCCTAGAGCCAGTCTTGTTTTTTTTTTCTAAAATGCACTCAAGGGAAAGTAAGTTTGTACTCAGAAAGTACAATTTCTTCATTTATAACTTATTTTTATTTTATTTTGAGCAGTTTTTTGACGTCATCCTTGTCTTTTGCAGGAGGAGAGCGATGCCGAGGTACGTCACTGCTAACTCTATTCAGTGATATTACAGCATTAACAAATTAAACTTTCACTCCGAGTACTGCCACAGAAAATGTATAGTAGCAGTTTTAATGCATTAATCCAGGACTAATCCAGGAATAAACCAGGACTAAAGCAGGACGAATCCAGGACTAAACCAGAAATAAACCAGGACCAATCCAAGACTGAAGGAGGACTAAACCAGGACCAATCTAGTATTGAAGTCGGACAAATGCTTGACTAAACAAGGACTAAACCAAAACAAAATCAGGTCTAAACCAGGACAAAATGGGTCTAAGCTAATCCAGCTCTAATTCAAGACTAAACCAGGTCTATCCCATGACTAAACCAGAACAAAACCAGGTTCAAACTAAATCTAAACCAGAACAAAATCGAGAATAAATCAGGTCTCACCCAAAACTAATGTAAGACTAAACAATGTCTAAACCAGGTCTAAATTAGGTCTAACCCAGGACTTATCCAAATCAGGACTTGACCTTCTAAAGACTCCTGAGTACCACCAGAAGAAGCCTGCTGCGTACCATCATTGTTACCCATCCCACAGTTTGAGAACCACTGCACACAGATATCAGTATGTCCTTCTTTTCTTAACCCACTCATCTCTAATATAAACAGATTTTTTCCCACAGTCCAGCGCTAAAAAGATCCAGGAACGGCTCAACGCTGGAGGATTCTCCGTCTTTGGAAACAGTGAGTTTTTATTCAGGTCCATGAAGCCACTCAGACGTACGACAGTCATAAACAAACATGTGCTCTGTTCCAGCGCTGACTCTGAGGACGGCCTTCCTGCTGCTCACTCTCGCAGATGTATCCTCTCAGACTGGGTTTAAACAGGATTATTAAAACTCTCAGTCCCTCTGCTGCTGCTGCTGCTGCTGCTGGGTTTTGTGTCTCAAGACCTAATTTAACTGGGGCTACTCCTTGAATTAGACCTGGGTTAGTCCTGGTTTAGTCCCTTGTTAGTCCTGGTTTAGATCTGGATCAGTCCTGGTTTAGTCCTGAATCTGGACTACAGCCAGGTGAGGTCCGGTTTTGGGTCTCGTCCCGTGTGCAGTTTGTCCCCTAACCCTGGGTCCAGGCCGATAAGTCCGGGGCCCTGAACTCGGTGGAGTACTTTAACATGGAGCACTTCGTGGCCATCGTGAGGAGAGAGTACGTCGAGATCAACCAGGGACGCACTCCGCCTGCTGTGACCGAGAGCCAACTGAAGATGGCGCTGTTTCAACGCGGTAACAACATCAGCAATTACTACTACTACTACTTCTAGTACTACTACTGCTGCTACCGCTACAACTACTACTACTGCTACTACTACTACTACTGCTGTTGCTACTGTTACTACTGTTACTACTACTACTACTACTACTATTGCTACTACTACTACTATTGCTACTACTACTACTATTGCTATTACTACTACTATTGCTATTACTACTACTATTGCTATTACTACTGTTACTACTGTTACTACTGTTACTACTACTACTAGTTCTGCTACTACTACTACTAGTGTTGCTACTGTTACTACTGCTACTACTACTACTATTGCTACTACTACTACTGCTGTTGCTACTGTTACTACTGTTACTACTGCTACTACTACTACTATTGCTACTACTACTACTATTGCTATTACTACTACTATTGCTATTACTACTGTTACTACTGTTACTACTGTTACTACTACTACTAGTTCTGCTACTACTACTACTACTACTACTACTACTAGTACTACTGCTACTAGTGTTGATACTGTTACTACTGCTACTGCTGCTACTACTACTGCTACTACTACTACTACTACTAATACTACTAGTACTACTACTACTACTAGTGTTGCTACTGTTACTACTGCTACTACTACTACTATTGCTACTACTACTACTGCTGTTGCTACTGTTACTACTGTTACTACTGCTACTACTACTACTATTGCTACTACTACTACTATTGCTATTACTACTACTATTGCTATTACTACTGTTACTACTGTTACTACTACTACTAGTTCTGCTACTACTACTACTACTACTACTACTAGTACTACTGCTACTAGTGTTGCTACTGTTACTACTACTACTGCTGCTACTACTAATACTACTAGTACTACTACTACTACTAGTGTTGCTACTGTTACTACTGTTACTACTACTACTATTGCTACTACTACTACTAGTTCTGCTACTACTACTACTACTACTACTACTACTACTACTACTACTACTACTACTACTACTAGTACTACTACTACTACTAGTGTTGCTACTGTTACTACTACTACTACTACTACTAGTACTACTACTATTACTAGTACTACTACTAGTACTACTGCTGCTAGTGTTGCTACTGTTACTACTACTACTACTACTACTAGTACTACTACTATTACTAGTACTACTACTAGTACTACTGCTACTAGTGTTGCTACTGTTACTACTGTTACTACTACTACTACTGCTACTACTACTATTATTATTATCATGTATTGTATTGCTGGTGGAGACGCTCATACAGAGAGCAAAAGTTACTTCAAATACAGCTCCTAGTTTAAACACAGAGGTGATATTGAGCCCTCTCTGTGCAGAGTTTGACGTGGATGATGAGATGTTTAAGCCTCTGTGGCGTCAGTACAGGAACAGAGACGGAAACAGCATCGACTTCGACGACTACGTGGCTGTGGTCACCAGGCTGCAGGTCCTCAAAGGTAACGCTTCCATTATTAGACTTTCTCTGAGGCAATCCTGAAAGTAACAAAAACATTATTAATAAAGGGTGTGATAAAAAAAAAACAAGACCAAGACCAGTCAGAGTGAACCGAGACCAAGACAAGGCTCAGACTTTTGGAGTTCGAGATCGAGTCAAGATAGAGACTTTTAAGGACTGAGACCGAGTCAAGACCAGGACTACTAAGGACCAAGTCGAGATCGAGACCAAGGCAAACAGAGACCAGGTCAAGACCAAAATGAAATGAAACAAAGACAAGGCAGATACTTTTGGGGTTTAAGACTGAGAGTTTTAGGGGCCGAGACCAGGTCGAGACCAGAGTGAACCAATACCAAGACAAGGCCGAGACTTTTAAGGACTGAGACTGAGTCAAGCCCGGGACTATTAAGGGCCGAGTCGAGATTGAGACCAAGGCAAACCGAGACCACGTTGAAACCAGAGTGAACTGAGACAAAGACAAGGCAGAGACTTTTGGGGTTAAAGACTGAGTCATCAAGACCGAGAGTTTTAAGGACTGAGACCGAGTCGAGATCCAGACCAAGGCAAACAGAGACCAAGCTGTTCAAATATATTAACGATTATTTTAACGATTTAACGGCAACACACATTTTCCTGGTTCTTCTTGTGCTGAAAACAAATGACTTACAAAATTATACATATTCAAGAGCACAGTATTTTCTTATAATGTTTGGTTTCAAAAAAAAAATATCCGAGCCCCGCATCCGAGACCGAGACGAGACCAAGACCAAGAAAACATTAGATAAAAGTGAATGTGAAGTGAACCTGAAGTGAAAATTGTGGAAGTTAGTAAAAAGATTAGTTCAATGGTCCCTGGGAGTAACAAAAATCATTGTGAACATGTGTCATTTGTTCCTGCACATTAGCACTTGACCATGTTTGCACTTTTCATATTTAGTGCTTTATGTTGCTGCTTGTTAACTTATGTTGTGCATTGTTTTTAGCCATTGTCTTCCCGGTGTTATTGTCTTAATTGTTATTGTTTAAAGCAACAGGGCACTTTGGCCAAGGCATGTTTCCTTTCGGGGACAATAAAGTTTTATTCAATTTAGTTCGATGCAAGTCTCGGATATGGCTTAGAGATTTTATTTACCATACATTATAAGAAAATGTTATTCTTAGTAATTAGTTTTCTGCATCAGAAGAACCAGGAACATGATCTGGCTCTGTTTGTTTGTTGAGTCTGTTGCATTAAATCAATACTCATTAATGTATTTTAACCACTTTTTTTTGTACTTTTCCGCTTTGATTTAGTGTTAGTTCACAGGATTTGTTCCTTAAAATTCTTGACATTGTCTCAAATCCTGAAAGTCTCGGCTTTGTCTTGGTCTCGGTTCAACTCTGGACTCTGGTCTTGGTCTCCATCTTTACGATTAGTAGGCAAAAAAATTAATTGTACAGCCCTACTTTGCTGTACTGTGAACTTGCATGTATTAAATTAAATTGCACTTTTATCACATCTGCTTTGGTATTAATTATTATACAAAACAACCAGTGTAACCAGAATATAATGTCATTTTTAGATCGGTTTGAGTCCCGTTTACTGAATGTTCCCTGTGACTGCAAAGTGGCCAGCTTCTCCTTCTCACAGGTGAGTGGAGGTGGATGTTTTTGTGATATTTGTGACTAGCTGTTTAAATTCTGATAATTTTATAAAGGTCTGTATCTTTCCTTTTGCAGTTCATTAAAGCGGCCGTAGTCTGAAGACCAGATCTGAGCAGAGCAGAATAAAGATGTGACTGCCAAGCGTTGTTGATTTGTGAACGTATATGCATCTGTGTCAGTTTGTTTATGGTCTAAAATATGAATGTAAAACAATATAAAAGTATTAAAGTAAAAAAAAAAGTTTGTTTGTTCTTATGTCTGCTTAACTACTGTAGTGGCACACAGAGTCCTTTAGAGGGAGCACTTCTGCACATATCTGAGGCATGTGTATTGGTTGCTTAGGTTATACACAGAAAAAATAGTTATAGTTAAATAGTTATATAAATAGTTAATATATATATAATAATAATATAATATATAAATAAATAGTTATATAAATACATATAATTTTTTTTTCTTTATTAGTATTGTACACAGTGCACGAGTGCTGCAGTTAAAAGTAACTGGGAGTTTAGGACTGACTGGGGAGATTTGGAGCTTTCAGAGCTAAGACCTTAGACAGTCTATGTCCATTGCACGCTAAAACATTTATAAAATAAAAATAACAACGTAATCACTTTTCAAAATAAAACAATCCATAATAAAATCCATAATAAACTAAAACATCCATCCTAGAATTATATTAATAATTGCATAAATTAACGCAAGGCTCTGAAGTTTGGATCCAGGCTTGGAGTGAGATTTTTTGATTTTATTAAATAATAAATGTATATATCCTAAGTAAATTTATTTAACTAAACTGAATTTTAATTTTTGCATTTATTTATTTCTCCATAAACTCTCTGAATGCTCTGAGTCTGTCACATGATCCGCTGCAGGGCCAGTTCATCCATCCCATGCTGGAGCCTGACAGAGCCGTCTCCCTCCTGTCCCACACTGCACACGGCCACAGGTCTTACCAGAGCCTGGGACACCTCTGTAGCCCTCTGCGGGCTGCTGTGTGCCGCAAGTGACCGCGCGGCGACGCAGAGCGGAGACAGAGGCGGTTCCTGGATGTGGTTTATTAAAAAATGGTACAGTAAAATTATATGAACATTTGCATGTTGGTAGAGGGCACCACTGAGGACATGGCGCAGGGGAATTTGTCACACACCTCTGAAGAATATGATTTTAGGGTCCTTTAAAAATTGCATTTTTGGGTCATTTTACTGTAGGCCTACTTTGAATATTATTTATTTAAAAATTGTACAGTAAAATTGTATGAAAATGTGCATGTTGGTTAAGAACATGCCTTCAGTGGAAGTTCCTCTGAAAAATATGCTTTTGGGGTCCTTTAAATATGGCACCTTTTGGCAACGCGTGTGCTCTACATAGGCTATTTATAAACACTTTAATTTTTCTGTACGTTTTATGTTTTGTATAGCCTACTTGTTTATCTACATGCATGACGACACGGGGCTATAGAGATTTTCTATTTATATAAAGTTATCTTCAGGAACTAAATATCATGGTTTTTTTTTTTTTTTTTTTTAAATAAATAAAGCCTGTACAAATGTTTGTGCCCAATCTCGCCTAGGGCACCAAAATGGCTCGGATCTGTTACGGATCCGCTCATTAAGTGTGTGATCTGACAAAATTCTACATAAACAGCCCTGCATTTGAAATTAAATATTGCGTATAAAACACACAATTGAGAATCTATTATTTTTTTATTTTTTTTGGAGGGGTACAGCTGGGCGCCCCCTCCAGCAGATGGCGCCCTAGGCAACCGCCTGGATGGCCTATGCCTAAAGCGGCTCTGGATCCGAGGCAGAAAAAGCAATCAATTCATAAACAGATCCGCGGCACATCCGCGTCAGATGACGGATCCGCAGCGGATCCGATGCTCCGTTCCGCGTCCGCGCACCAGTGTCTATGAAGGTAAATATGTCTCAAAATGTTTGAACTTGTAAACAGTGATTTGAACACTCGCAGAGCACGAGCTGAAAACTTGAAGCTAACAAATTTGAAGCTGAAAAAATAAATAAAGTAATAAATAAATAAATAAATGTACTAATAAATAAAATGTTATTTTTTACACGTATTAATTCTGTTTTACAAGTTCAACTTTGTGGTTGCAACTTCTCAACTCGGACATTTACAGTTACAAATCTACACATTCCTCGCTTTCGAGTTTTGAGACATTTCTTGCGATGTGTCCGTCTACTCTCGATTTGAACCTGAAAAGAGCAGGGGGCGGGGCTACCCGGTGGAGCGGGGTTGCTGCGGTAACGGCGGAACCAATCAGAAACGAGATGAGCACGCGCTGCTGCGTCTTCGGGAGCACTCGGCTCTGACGGAAACTGACGAAGTAAACAAGACCAAAGGCAACTCCGACGCGGCGGTAGGTGTTGTTTTGAACTATTTCTTATGTTGTTATCGTTTTAGTTGCATAATTACAGATTATATGAGAATAATGACAACAGCGTAGAGGTAAACAGCTTCATAAAGGTGACACATTCATTACCCTGTTAACTTGATATAGCTAGCTAACTTGGAGGCCCACGCTGGGTTTATTATGCACATCTCAAGTTTTGAGTTAACATTTTCGCCCAACAGAACCACTCAGAGTGCCCTTAGTACTAAAAAGCCCCCTGGTTAAACCGTTCAGGTAACACTATTAATAAAACAGGCTTTAAAACATAAATATATAAAATATTTACAGTCTTCACAGTCCTATTACAATATTAGATGGAAAAGTAGGGCAACTGAGAATATTCATGATTAAGTGCTGTAGCATCAGTGCTCACTAAATATTAATAATCCAAATGTTAAATTCTTGCCTATCAGTCATGTTAAAGAATAATTAAATGAAGCAGGACAAAAATAAACTGAATAAATGTCTATAATTAATGTGTATTTTGTTCACATTTTTGTGTCATTGGCAAACTGGATAAAACAAATATCCCAAATCTGACTAAAATTCTAAATCTGAGACAAAAGCCAATCCAATATTTTTTTTTTAATTCAATTTTTTAAATGTGTTTTTAGGCAACAACATCCACTCAGATGAGGTGTCCGGGGGTACAGACGACCTCAGCACAGAGAAATACTCCAGTGACAAGACAGCTGTATTTTTCAACCTTTCAAAAGTCAAGTTTTGTATGGCAGAGTATGACAGACGAAAGGGTCACAGGAATCACAGAGTTCAGGATTATGTTAGTGTTTGTTTAATCAACTGATGACAGGTCCATGTCAGATATTTCAGATTGATTTTTGATGAAAAACTAAAAACAGTTACAACCATAGGGTGTGAGGGTCTGTGGTGTGATTGGGCGTACATGTCAGGGCTGATAAACTCTTGTCGTTTAGTTGACTAATTGCTCAGTGATGTCGCGGTCGACCTGGACAGGAGAGGATGGTTGTCTAATAACATGGTGAGCACAATAGTTTTATGTTTACTTTGTGTTTTGGCTCTGGTTGTTAGTGTACAACATGTAGAGGGTATGTGTGCCGTGGGTCCTAGTGGTTTCAAATCTGCCCAGCCTCAGAGCTCTGCAGTCGTCAAGTGCAGGGCTGATGTGGTGTAGCTGCATCCTCTCCATGTTCTTCATCCCAGGTGAAGTCAGGGCGACCAGCCTGTAGTTGTTCAGCTCTTGAGATGAGACTTCTTGGGGACAGGGACAATGCAGGAGGTCTTCCACACAGTGGTTCCCATCACTGGGACACAGTACCCCAACCACAGAGTCACCATCAAAAGCGAATATTGAGAGCTGTACATTTTTTTTCCTTATTTATCTTTCACTTGTACTATTTATTGATGCTATGACTTATTCATGTATTAATACGTGTTTTTTCATTGCATTAGATTGAATGTTTATTAATGTGTAAATAAATAAAAATGAAATGGATATTCTCCCTGTTAAAATGTCATATGTAGTAAATAGCGTATTTCACTGCGGTCAAGCCAGCTGGCGTTTGTTTTTCCGTGGTCAAGTGGGCCGCTCCTAAATTTTGAGTGCGCTAATATAGCATTGTTTACGGCAGTTGTCGTGCCGCTGCCAGGGGAGCGCCACACACGAGAGTAACCACAGAGAGTTTAGAAGCACATTTACACAGCTTTTTCACTAATTTAACAATATATGCATTTATTATGAAAAGGATATTTTGTATGAATTATTACCTAACTAAATGTGCTGAGTGTATAAGGTGGAATTATATCGTATCTATTTCTCTATAAGCCAAAGAAATGACTGACTGTGCTATGTACTTCAACCACCATTACCTCTGGTACTACTTTCACACCAGGAAATACTTCTTTCATGAAGTTAATAATGACTAAAATTAAACTCATTATGTACTGTATCATACTGTATTTGAGATTGAATATATATATAAAAATTAAAAAGTACACAATGAAACCTGCGTAAACCACAGAGAGCATGAAGTACTTTTACTGTGTACTTTTTGTGTAATTGTACTTTAAAGTACAGAGTAATGCATACAAATAGACAAAATATTATAATTTTGAAGTTGAATAAAAAACTTATTTCAAAAAAGTACACAATGAAATCCACACATACCTGTTAAGTACATCCAGGACTACTACCACTGAGAGCATGAAGTAACTTTACTGTGTACTTTTTTGAAATAAGTCTTTTATTCAACTTCAAAATCATAATATTTTGTCTATTTGTACGCATTACTCTGTACTTTGAAGTACAATTACACAAAAAGTACACAGTAAAAGTACTTCATGCTCTCAGTGGTAGTAGTCCTGGATGTACTTAACAGGTATAAGCAGGTTTCATTGTGTACTTTTTTTAAATAAGTTTTTTATTCAACTTCAAAATGATAATATTTTGTCTATTTGTATGCATTACTCTGTACTTTAAAGTACAATTACACAAAAAGTACACAGTAAAAGTACTTCATGCTCTCAGTGGTTTACGCAGATTTCATTGTGTACTTTTTAATTTTTATATATATATATATTCAATCTCAAATACAGTATGATACAGTACATAATGAGTTTAATTTTAGTCATTACTATTAGGATTGTTCATTTTGGGTGTAAGCATCAAAGAGGACGATGATTCAGAAGTATAATCAAGTCAGAAGGTTTATTTTAGTATCACACAGGTAAGGTAACAACAGCTGTGCCCCGCTGAAAGGGATAGGGTGAGCAAGCCGTCCAAAAAGGAGTGATCACAGTTTTTATACTATGTATGACAATGTATGACGATTTCTGCATATCATTAAAATGTTTTCTTCAAGAAACTCCTGTGCCTCGACCAGGCCAGAGTTCTCATTTCTGCAGTGCGTAATCTTCGTTATCTTTAGGAGCGTCCCACGCAACGGCAGGGAGCCCCCACCTGTAACCTTGAGTTTCCTAACTTTGTAACCAGCTCATTATTGTGCACTTTTGCAAATGCACAATGTACCTAATCACAGAGTGACCTTTAGAGTGAAAGGAGAAAAACATCCTTTAGAATCAAAATATTCTTACTAATATTGAAGCGTTTATTAACCTTAGCAGTAGTACATCAAAATATAAGTTTAGTGGTAATACGCAAAGCTATATGTAGAAATATTCAACATTACTAACTTCATGAAAGAAGTATTTCCTGGTGTGAAAGTAGTACCAGAGGTAATGGTGGTTGAAGTACATAGCACAGTCAGTCATTTCTTTGGCTTATAGAGAAATAGATGCGATATAATTCCACCTTATACACTCAGCACATTTAGTTAGGTAATAATTCATACAAAATATCCTTTTCATAATAAATGCATATATTGTTAAATTAGTGAAAAAGCTGTGTAAATGTGCTTCTAAACTCTCTGTGGTTACTCTCGTGTGTGGCGCTCCCCTGGCAGCGGCACGACAACTGCCGTAAACAATGCTATATTAGCGCACTCAAAATTTAGGAGCGGCTCACTTGACCACGGAAAAACAAACGTCGGATGGCTTGACCGCAGTGTTATTTCGACAAGGCAGCACAATCTCGACAGAACACCTGACTCGGACTGTTCTGCGGAAACGGATGCGTTTTGCTTTCTGGGCAGTGCTGGACAAACACACATTTCCTATGATTAACTGCACAGGACGTGCATGTACCAGTGCGCTATGTAGAGAGGGAGGAGGAAAAGTACGAAACAAAAAGTAGTGCGTCATTTTAGGCGAGTCAGTCTACTTTTATTCTACCACGAACATTTTTGTTTTGACAAGAAATGACTTGACTTAAATACAGTCTGGATTTAGGACACTTACAAACTTAATATGGACCCAAGTGGAGAGGAACTAAAGGACAGAGAAGAAGTTTCTAGTCCTGCAAACCAAGACGTTCCTGTGAAGGAGCTTGAAGACGGCAAAAGTACATCACAGTAAGTAGTTTTCAGTGTGTTACAGTGATGTCAACAGGATTAATTCCACTTTTGAAATGTGGTACTTTATGACAAAAGGTATGGATTGCAAGTATGAATCCAATGCAAAACAAAAACAAAAAACGGTCATTGTACAAAGTATGATTCATTTACAGTGGTTAAAGTTGAAGAATGAAAATGCTTGTTGTAAGCGGTAGCCTAGTTCTCATTTGTCATTGTCAACTTGTCAATGTCAAAAATGGAAGACGAATGACGTAAACAAAGATGCCGCGCCCCTAGTGGTTGGCCTGAAAACTGCAACCTAACTTTTTTGGTGTATTACAGTCTTCTCTTCATAACATATTTACTAAAAAATCGTGAATCATATTTATTATCTTACTCTTGTTTGCTTTAAAGCAGACCAGACTAAGTCAAATGTATCTGAATTCTCAGTTCCCAGGTCACCCACAGCTGTTGCTGCTTGTTCCATTGATGATGAGCTCTAAATAGTCACCAATCCATTTGTCCATCTGAAAACAATTTGGTTTTTGCACTTTCCAATTAATAAGAATAGTGAGTTTTACAGAGAGGAAAGCTAGTCTAATTAGTTTTTGTGCTATTTTAGAATTCACATTTTTTCCCAATATAGGTACTACTGGACATATCTGGAAATGAACATTCAATATTCTACATAGGAGATCCCTAACTTTAGACCAAAAACGTTTTACCTCTGGGCAGTGCAACAGTTGGTGCATGAGAGTACCAGTCACACCACAGCCATCCCAACATAAATCTGAAACATTACAGTTCATTTTATGTATTTTCTGTGGAGTGGCATATGATCAAAATAATAGTTAATAAGTTGTATCAGTTTATATCTCACACATTTTGAAACATAATTTGAATGACTTAATGTGGTCTCCCATTGCTCTTTTGTTATGTTTATGTCTAGATCTCTTTCCCATTGTTCCAGAATAGCTATACCACAATCAAAAGAGTCATGACATAACAGCTTATAGATTTTTGAGATTTTTGTTTTTATTTTTCCATAACTCATTGCTAAATGGTTGACCACAAGCTGTGAATAGTGAGTTACTCCAGAGGGGACATGATGGGAGGGATCATTAATCTTAAGTCGTTTATGTAGAATTTTAGCAATTTCACATGAAAATATGATTAAAGGGTTTTTAATCCTTTTATCATATTTGGGGTTGTACCAGAGACATGCAATAGAGACATTTTTACATACATCAG
Organism: Bostrychus sinensis; assembly: GCA_020698575.1. Lineage (NCBI taxonomy): Eukaryota > Metazoa > Chordata > Actinopteri > Gobiiformes > Eleotridae > Bostrychus > Bostrychus sinensis. The sequence goes on from CM036247.1 coordinate 5,836,621, forward strand.
ATACAATTTTATGCTCTAGCCAACTCCAGCTACCTACCTCCTTATTATCTTTTTTATAGGCCCACGATAATGAGTATTGGCCAGTAAGAGCTAAATAATATGAAAAGATATCAGGTACCCCTAATCCACCTTTCCTTCTGGGGATGGACAGTTTCTTAAGACTGATCTTAGGCAGGGTTTAATTTGACCTGGATCTTGCCGAAACAGGATCGGCAAACTCCCTTATTTTGATTTTTCAGGCAGCGCTATGGATGGAGACTGCACTTTTAAAGATACACAGTTATTATTGAGAACAAGTGCGGTTAGTGTTGACTCAAATGTGGCCCTCAGGAAAAAATAATTGCCCATCTAATAGTTATGATACATAGTCTAGGCTAAATAAACGTGGCAGCACACTCACTGTCTTTAATTACAAAGTAACACAGTAACACACAGTGGCCAGCTACGGTGTAGTTTATTTCAACTTTGCTAGCCTCGTAGCTTGTGCAAATGAAAAGTTAAACAGCAGTTTTTATTGTTAGAATAAGCAACTACATGCCTCTACTTTGGGCCTTTTTTCCTCCTCCTTTCTCCGCTTCCTGAAAGCAGCACCTGATGCTTGGACGCCTTTTCATGATAAAAAATTGTCAAACTACTTGTTGATGTAACATCCATCAATTTAGGGACCGCTGCTGTGATGCGCGTCAACAATACACCCATCCCCCCGCTTCCACCGTAAACCGTGTCAGTCAGGTTCAGGCCAGGTCAGAAGTCATTAGGATTTTTTTTTTCATATTAGCGTACAAAGAAGAAATGACACGATTCACTTGATTTTTAATTATTTGTTATTTATTTAAAAATATACTTTTTTTTTTGGAGGGGTGCAGCTGGGCGCCCCCTACAGCTGATGGCGCCCTAGGCAACCGCCTAGATGACTGACTGGATGAGACCCTGGGGCCAGTTTAACGCCAGTGTCACTGTTATGTATGTTATGGTGGCGAGAGTGATCAAACAGACTCGAATTAAAGTTGACAATATTTATTTAACAAACAGAAGTGGTTGTATTCCCCTACGTTACCACATTCACAGGATCTAATTTCTTAACACCCGAATTAATAACACCCGTGTACGGCGGAACAAACCTGCAGAACCCACACTGCACTTCAAATGAGTTTACAACACCGCTCAGTGGTTCACAGCAGCGATCGGGATTTATACATTAGAACCATTAAATATTTTAGTAAATGTTCTGGGAATTGACTGGAACAAACAAAAACAAACAAACAAAAAAGGAAAAGTACCAAGTTAGTCCGCCTTTACAGGTGTTGGCAGGCAGGCAGGCAGGCCGCAAGGCGAGGCAGACCAACTAAAAACAGTGATCTAACTCAAAACTAAAGGACAATAACAACTGTAAAAAATTCAAAATTACAAAACACAAATTAAACATTTTTAACATCCCTAAAATCTGTATTAAAACTGTACCTGTGCGTCGTGAACGCCTCACACACAGTCATTCCTCCAGTCACAGTCCAGTTTTTACATACCCCGGTATACGGTAATATCGTCATATCGCCCAACTCTAAGGGACATTGATATTGTCCACAAGCTGTTGTGTCTTAAAGAAGAATTCATGCAGTGGATCATTTATCACCTTAACTGTTCTTCCAGACAGAGGGAAGTGTCTCCAGTCCCCAGGTGTTTGTCTATGAAGAGTGACCTGTCCATGGACAGTCCTCCGGCTTTTAGTACTGAACCTGGGCCTTCACAAACACTGTAAGATTATTTATGTTTTTCTGTTATAGTCAGCAGCTTGGTACAATAGATTTAGAGTTGACAAATGACGGTTTCACAGTCCCAAAGCTAATTTATTAATTTGTTTGACTGCAATATTTTCATGTTCACAGAAAACGAAAGGCTGTGTCAGAAGTGGACCATGAAAAGTGTGCTGTGTGTATGAACATCTTAAGTGATCAGTTCTCCGCCAGCTGTGGACACTGGTTCTGCAGTCGGTGCATTATTGCATATAGGACTTTGTCTGATACTTCAGACTACTTTCCCTGCCCTAAATGTGGGAAAAGCACAAACAGTCACTCAGGTCAACAAGGTAAGAATGATATTTACTGCCACAACTGTGATTTAGTTTTTTTTTATCTTACCCTTAATATAAAGTGGGTTACCTGAAAACGCCAGTCTTTGGGGCATTGTAGTAGGCAAAAATAGACTCAAGGCCGACAGGACAAAAGCGGTCCAAACATGTCTATAAAGGTTAGGGCTAGGCTTGCATCTACCATTAAAATCTAATAAAAATGAGTAAGGGAGGTTTAAGGAGACAACTGAACATAGACAGCATAAGACAGGATGGTGAAAATATGCTCAGGAATGGTACCCAGGTGTCCCAGGTTCTACCTGCTGTGCCTTAGATGTGCCAGTGTTGTGTGTTAAATGTTGATAAGGGAAGTAGATCATGTGTTGGGAAAGAGACAGTGTGGTCAATGTACCTGTTTCATAAATTTACAGATTTAATGGTTAGACAACCCCAGTCTCCTGCACTAAAAAAGGCAGTGATGAGCTGTGACAGACTTTTATGCTTTTTACAGGCTGGAATCAGTTCAGATCCGTTACAGACAGCTGTAGTATGTACAATAATAGTTTTTGCTGATTTGAGTGTGTTATGTTTTTATTTAATATTTGTCTTTTCCAGGTTTTGCTGAACATAAGCAGAGTTTGAAGAAGAGATGTGAGAGTGTGACTGAAGGAACAGACGGAGGAGTTCCTCAGACTCCTTTAAAGAGCATCTACACTGAGCTGTACATCACAGAGGGTCAGAGCTCGGAGGCTGATGCCCAACACGAGGTGAACTGGCTAGAGACAGTTTCTAGAAAGAACACGATCCATGACTCGCCGATCAGGACCAGAGACATCTTTAAAGCCTTTACTGAAGAGCAGAAGCCCATCAGAGTGGTGCTGACCAACGGTGTGGCCGGAGTGGGAAAGACCTTCTCAGTTCTGAAGTTCAGTCTGGACTGGGCTGAGGGCTTAGAGAACCAGGATCTGGATCTGGTGGTGCTGCTGTCGTTCAGAGAGCTGAACCTGGTCAGAGAGCAGCACTACAGTCTGCTGGAGCTGATTCATGTGTTCCATCCATCACTACAGAAGCTCACAGCAGAGACTCTGACCTGCAGTAAACTCCTGCTCATCCTCGACGGCCTCGACGAGAACAGACTGCCTCTGGATTTCACCTGTGAGGTCAACTCAGAGGTCACACAGAGGTCAGGGATCAATGTGCTGCTGGTAAACCTCATCAAAGGTAATCTGCTTCCTTCTGCCCTTATATGGATCACCTCCAGACCAGCAGCAGCCAATCAGATCCCTGCGCAGAGTGTGGATCGAGTCACTGAGGTCAGGGGCTTCTTCACTGATGCTCAGAAAGAGCAGTACTTCACAAAGAGGTTCACAGAAGAAGAACTGTCCACTAAAGTCCTCTCCCACATCAGGACGTCCCAGACCCTCCACACCATGTGTCAGATCCCAGTCTTCTGCTGGATCATAGCCACAGTCCTGGAGCACATGTTTCAGAGTGAGCAGAAAGACCAGCTGCCCCAGACACTGACAGACCTGTACGCTCACTTCCTGCTGGTGCAGACCCACAGGAAGAAGCTCAAATACCCACAGGGACACACAGAGGAGCTGACGGAGGCAGACAGAGAGCTGCTGCTGAAGCTGGGCAGGCTGGCCTTTGAACAGCTGGAGAAAGGGAACATCATGTTTTATCAAGAAGATTTGGAGCAGGTCGGTCTGAACGTCACTGAAGCCTTGGTTCATGCAGGAGTTTGTACTGAGATCTTCAAAAGAGACTGTGTCATCTTCAATGAACCCATCTACTGCTTCGTTCACCTCAGCGTTCAAGAGTTTCTGGCTGCAGTTTACTTGCTTCATGGCTTTATTGCCTCAGATGTAGTGAAGTGGATGCTGAGAGACGAGGGTCCTAAAGCAACAATTGACATGTTTTTCAAAAAAGTCACAGAGCAGTCTCTCAAAAGTAAAAATGGCCACCTGGACCTGGTTGCCCGGTTCCTCCATGGCCTGTGCCTGGAGTCCAACCTGAAACTCCTGCAGGATCTGCTGGGTCCAGTGGAGATTGACCCAGAAATGAGAGAGAAAGTGATTGACAATTTGAAGGAGATGAATGTTAAGGAACCCTCTGCTGACAAAAACATCAACCTCATCCACTGTCTGATGGAGATGAAGGACCACAGACTCCACGAAGAAATCCAAGAGATTCTAAATAGAAGGAAATCAAAGAGTAAGCCACCTGATAGAAAAGAGCTCTCAGAAATTCAGTGCTCGTCTTTGGCTTACATGCTGCAGATGTCAGAGGAGGTTCTGGATGAGTTAAACTTGACCGACTACAACATTCCACAAAAAGGACAACAGAGACTTATTCCAGCTGTCAGGAACTGCAGAAAGGCAGTGTAAGTATACAGTACATATAAACTTGAGTGAAATGCTAAAAACATTCTCAAAAATAGTACTGTAGCTATTCTTTGTGGGGTTAGTCTTGCTCAGTTGCCTGGAAATTCCAGACTTCCAGTCGCCTTAGAATCAATTCGATTTCTAGCGCGGAGCAAACGGGCAGCGGAGTTAGCCAATCAGAAAATGGCGGACGTGACGTTAACAAAGCGACAAGAAAGTAAGCAACGCGAAAACATTTTATTTTTTTTTATAAAGGCTTCTAGTGCTGCAAGCTGCTGTGGTTTTAATGACTCGATATGTTTTTGGTCATTTAAAAGGGAATTTACCGCTGAATGAAACAAACTCGGCTCCTCAGTGCGCCACCTTGATTGTTGTTGTTGCGGACGCTGCTCGCGAAGAACACGTGACTTAAATAAGCGAATCAAAATGCACGGTACGGTTGGGATTTGAGGAAACCACTGCGGACGGCGTGGTGACCAGACTGATATTTCTCTGTAGAATAATACAGAGACATATCAGTCTGGATTTTCTAGGCAACTTGCTCAGTAGTTTGGAATCAAGCACAATTCAACAGTTTTAAGGAGGCTATAATCTGCAAAATTGAGTTTTCTGTGCTTTTTCCCCATGTTATCATTAATGCTGTTTCCTCATCAACAACATACCTGGAGATGTGTTTTGTTTCATTCACGTCTCTGTAATCTTGTATTGTTTGGCACTGAGTTTCTGAGGCCTCAGAACGCTTGGTTCCACAAACCTTCTCCTCTCCCACGAACCCCGCCCACTCCAGAAAGCACTGACCAATCATCCAGCCCCCTACATCTAGCCATTTATCCAAAACATGGTGTACAGCTCTGTTTCCACTGATTCCTCACAAACCTTTTTAATTTTGTACTAAAATGGTATTATACAAAAAGATTAAGGAAGTAAAAAGCTTTTTTTCTCTGATTGTGTTCAAAAGAGCGCAACAGCTCTTCTGCCCTCTTCACCTGTTTCTGTATGGCAGTAGTAAAGTATTACTGTAAACGTTTTGTTTTTTTTGTAAGATAATGTTTTTAAAGGTTGTAAAACATGCTGCTGCTGTTCTAGAGAAAACCAAAAGTGGTTTAAAAAGATAAAAAGCATAATATAACCCCTTTAAGTTTGTGGCTCATTCATATGGTGATTGTGCTGTTGTCAGGGCAACTTGGCTATGTGCTATTTGAAGGGCCAGGTCACTAGCCCCACTGAACATGGGAACTGCTTAACCCTTTGGGCACCAGATTTTCTTTCTCTAAAATACAGTTTTTTGACATCCAAAATTCAAAAGGCTGTGGCTTAAAAATAAGTAGAGATAGGGTCTTACTGTAAATGAGAAAAATGTCAGTTATGAACCAAAGTTTATGAATGTAGTGATTATAGGCGTCTAATCTGCATATATTTTGCATATTGTGATGTCATTATCAGGCCGACATGCTGAATTGTGTATTTTTCTCTTTTTCTCCAATTAATAAATGAGTAGAAAACCAGGCAAACTCTAAACCAACATTAGTAAACTATAACTATAACCTCATGTCCTCATGTCCTCCTCATGTCCTCATGTCAACCTATGTCCCATAACTGGTAAAATGTGAGGAAAGAGAAATGGAGAATGTAAACATTCTGCATTTGCATCTGCATTTGCATCTGCATTTGCATCTGCAAGTTTGTCATGGCCTGGCAGCAGGTTCATCTCACTGCTGTATGTCTGATAAACTTCCTCCTCTCTCTGATGATTCCAGCCTCATCAGTGCTGTTGTTATGGTACGTTCATACCGGACGCGAATCAGGCGTCAAGCGCGAGTGATTACCATGTTAAGTCTATGGAGAGCCGCGTTCAGGCGCGAACTGTTGTGTTATCGGGCGTAAGGATTCAAGCGTCAGTAATGAAGAGTAACAAACAGGCTTTATTGCGTCTTGTTCACAGCCATTAACATGTTAGACAAGCCTCTAGTTTTTAACCTCCCCCTTCCTGTAACTCTGTTGTAACCCTTTCACAATAAAAGCACATTGCTAAACTGGATTACACCACATCCCCCTTTCTTGAGAACAATGTACATTATAATAAAACATTCACATCATATGAGAACATATGTCCCTTTAGACAACCCCACGAGTGTATTCACATATTTAGGAACATCTTAGAACATTTCTCATTTATTTTACCATATTCCATTCCTACAAATCAAGTCTTTGTGGCTTTATCACAAGTCTGCCAGACCTGGTTTTGACAGGACCTGGTGTAAGAGTCTTTGGACTCTGAGTGGAAAACTCAGATTGGTTTTGTGTGGGCAGGGCGCCCTCTGCTGGTTTGGCTGATGTGCAAGGTATTTGCATCTGATGTGAGGTCTCTGGCAAAGGCAAGATATTGTCTGTTCCTTCTGATTGTACCCGAAGGGCTCTCCACTAAATATGAACGGGGTGTGGAGTGAGATGAAATCACGGTGCCTTCTGATTTGGTATCTGTAATCCACACTGGCTGTCCTGGTGTGAGCTGACTTAAATCTCTCACCCGGTGTCTCCTGTTGAACACAGAACTGTCCTTTATCTTCCTTTCTCTCTCCCTTGTCACCACTATAGCACTGTCTGGCAGGCTAGGAATGAGCAAAGAGGGAAGCTGGGGAACAGGTGTACGAAGTCTCCGTCCCATGAGTAGCTGAGCTGGGCTATAGCCGTTAGACAATGGGGTAGTTCTGTAGGCTAGAAGAGCAAGGTATGGATCATCATCTTTCTTTAACAGCCTTTTCACTGTTTGGACATAGCGCTCCGCCTCACCATTGCTTTGAGCATACTTAGGACTGCTTGTAACATGTCTGAATCCATATGCTGCCGCAAAGTCTCTGAACTGTTGGCTTGAGAACTGAGGTCCATTATCACTGTAAAAAAGTTCTGGAATGCCATGTCTGGAGAAGATAGATTTAAGGTGTACTATTATATCCTCTGATCTTGTGGGGGTGAGTTTGGCAATCTCTACAAATCTAGAATAGTAGACCACCACGAGTAAGTAATTGCTGTTGAAGAGATTAAACAGATCTGCAGGGTTAGGGTTAGGGTTAGGGCAACGTTAAATTCTGTGACTTTGGTGCTTAGAGGGTTAAGAACAATGTAGATGTCTTGTCTGTGACTCAAACATGCTCGTAGTGAACGAATATGAGACTGAATGGGTGTATGTCTAACTGTTCAGCGTTTTCCCCAGCACATAGTAACTAGGATAGGATCAGTGAATGTCATGAGATGGTACTATAGAGAATTATTTCAGAAGCAGTATTTCCAATTTACATTAAAATAATTCTTTGTATTTGAGAAGTAACCTGTTGGATTTACAGATTGCCCTGGGAACTCTCTGATGTTAACTGTGAAGTTGTGGCCTCTGCTCTGAAGTCAAACCCTTCTCACCTGCGAGAGCTGGAGATGAACTCCCTGCAAGACTCAGGACTGAAGATTCTGTGTTCTGGACTGGAGAGTCCAAACTGCAGGCTGGAGACTCTGAGGTGAGTTCACTTACTGTTAATAACAATGGGCCTCATTCATGAATGTTCTCTTAGGAAACTTTCCAAGTACCCCTTCTAAGAACTGCTGAACTCTACGTCGGATTCATGACACGTTCTCAAGCTCCCAGATTCTTCTCAGCGGAGCACTTAAAATCCAAACCTGCTGGTGTTTTCATTACTCTGGGTCCAGGAGACCAGTGTCTCTTATGTAAACAATGAAGTCACACGAGAGCAACAAAAGTTGTGTTAATAAATGAGGTAAAAACATGTTTGAAGCTGACTTTAAAACATGAAGGCGGTGGCATGAGGCCGGTGTGTGTCTGTGTGAGGCTGGCGCTAACGCTGTATTATCTTCAGAATTAACATTCTACCACTGCTGGGGTCCAAACATAACATATATAAAAAATAATAATAGGTTATATTACAATGAACAAGAACAGTGTTTGTGGGCTGTGGCCTGCTGAAGCTCACATATTAGATGCTAAAAACAAAAGCTAGAGAAGTAGCGCCAGGACAGATAAACGTTTCCAAAACTCACGACAGATGTCTTCACGCAGATTCTTTTAATCTTGATAAAGAAGGAACAGTCCATATTTGATAACTGTTCTAGTCCTGGTTTGGCTCTAAAGTCAGGACATTGACAGAGCTTTTCAGATAAAAGCAGCTGCCTCTCTGTGCTCTCGCAGTGTAAATCTGCACTGGAGTTCGCTTTTTTGAGCAGTTCTCAGCTCTTTGTAGCTCATTTAAATCTGCCGCTGTCTCAGTCGGATCACTGTACTCTGTAACTGTAGTAACCCACAAGGACCCCTCGGGTCTTAGTCGCGCCTGTTCAAAAATAAAATGCGATAATATTTAGCTATTTTTAAAATATGTGAGCATAATAAAAATTGCTTTGGGGTCCGGATCAAAACCTCTGGAGGTCCGGACCCAGACCGCGGTCCGCGGCTTGTGGGATCCTGACCTACAGCTATCTGTGCATTAAATTCTCTGCTCCACTTTAACACATTTTAACACTGAACATATAACCACATGAATTTAACTCGTGTTTAAACCAATCTAAACTAAAAATGAAATGTTTAGATTAACGAAGCAAGAGCCATACTTCGCTAAACCAGAAACAGCTGTTGCTAATATACGCTAGCTTTATTTTTAGAAAAAGTTGCCTCAATATTGAGCTTGTCCACTCTCCTGAATATGGCTGTTTATCACAAGCACAAGAACGTGTTTGATTAAAAAAACTTAACAGAGTATGGGCGATACAACAGGACACTGACCCAAAACATAGAAGCAAATCAACAACAGAATGGCTTCAACAGAAGAAAATACGGCTTCTGGAGTGGCCCAGTCAGAGTCTTGACCTCAACCTGACTGAGATGCTGTGGCATGACCTCAAAAGAGCGATTCACACCAGACATCCCAAGAATATTGCTCAACATAAACAATTTTGTAAAGAGGAATGGTCCAAAATTCCTCCTGAGCGTAGTGCAGGTCTGATCTTCACTACAGAAAACGATTGGTTGAGGTTATTGCTGCCAGAGGAAGTCCAGTTATTAAATCCAAAGGTTCACATACTTTTTCAATCCTGTACTGTGACTGTTTGCATAAATGTTCAATAAAAACATGAAAACACATAATTTTTTTTGCAGTATTAGTTTAAGACTGTGTTTGTCTATTGTTGTGACTTAGATGAAGATCAGGTCACATTTTATAACCAAATCATGCAGAAATCCAAGTCATTTCAAAAGGTTCACATACTTTTTCTTGCAACTGTATTTCTGATGTACTGCATAAGCTTATTCACAAAAATACATAGTGTTTGATTCATGTTTCCTGTACATTTAAAAGAGCATGGTGTATCCCCATAAATTCAATTCAATTCAATTCAATACTTTATTCCAGACTCAGGGTCCAATAAGAAACACAAACAATACAAAAATACACAAAAAAGAAATGCAATAGTTATACAAGCACTTTAAAAAGGCAGCTGTACCAGTGTCTCCATAACTTAGACTGGTAGCGTATTGCACTAAACTTGATGTTTGTTATTGACAAGATAATTTCATTTTCAGATTTGTTAAGCCTACAGATAAAACTGTACATGAGGTTCCGTAACACAGCGTGTAAGGTGTTAACTCTTGCAGTGACAAACATTTCACTCGCACTTGTCCATCTCGGTCTCTTCAAAAGGAGACGTAGAGCATCATTGTATGCCACCTGCAGTCTTTGCAAACTGGATTTTTTGTAGTTTGTCCATAAATGAGCAGTGTACAGAGGAGTACAATATGCTCTAAACAAAGTCAGTTTCACTTCCTCTGTGCACGAACCAAACTTACGTGAAAGCCAAAGAGTGTTGGCTTGAGCATACAACACTCGACACTGTCTGTAAATGTCATCATCATCTGACTTGTCCTCTGTAATAATATGCCTAAGATACTTCACTTTATCCTTAACACTAAGCACAATATTTGCCACGAAAAAATCTGGAAATTTCATATTCTTGTCCTCTTTGGTCCTGCAGATCATGAGCACACTTTTGGCTGCTTTGTACTTAATGTCATTCTCCAAACCATAAAGAGCACATATATTTAGTAGTTGTTGGAGACCAGCAGTGCTTGGACTGAAGACTACTAAATCATCTGCATACATCAGAAGATTCAATAGAAGATCACCGACCACACAACCAGTGTTACAAGCCTTCAACTTAACTGACAGTTTATCCAAATACAAGTTAAAAAGAATAGGAGATAAAATGCCCCCCTGTCTCACCCCGTTACTGACCTTAAATGGCACTGAAACACAGTTTCCCCATTTAATCTGCATATTCTGCTGAGCATACCAATAGATCAAAATGCGCACAATATATCTGGGCACACCTTTCTGAATCATTTTCAGAAATAGTTTTCTGTGATTTACTCTATCAAACGCTTTGGAAGCGTCAAGAAAGCATGTAAAAACTGTGGCGTTCTGATTTTTATATTTATTAATAATCTCTTTAAGAGCATTATGCACATATCAGTTCCAAGCTTAGCTTTGAACCCAAACTGATTATCTGTAGATTCAACAAACTTTGTGATCCTGTCCAGCAGGATTATTTCAATAATTTTTGACAGTATACTGGCTAATGCTATTGGTCTGTAATTGTCTGAACTGCCAATTTTTCTAGCTTTATCTTTTATGACAGGAACTAATAAAACAGTCAACATAGAGTCTGGTAAAAATCCATGCACAAGAAAAGCTGTGAAGCAGATCGCGAGCAGAGGGGATAACCTTGCACTTGCAAACTTTAGGTGCTCAGCAGAAACACCATCAAGCCCGGTGGCTTTGTTATTAGATCATTTGGAGATAGCGCGGTAGACTTCATGTGACATAATTACATCTGTACTGTCAACATAATTCACTGTATAGCATTCACTCTGTCCACAAGTAAATAATCAACTGTAATATTGTTGCCATAAGTCTAAAATATTATCAGTGCCAGAAACTCCATCTACCACACATGGCAGTGATGTTTTACTGGCAGTAATCACTTTCACTTCTTTCCAGAAGTCATGTGTGTTGTTACAAAAGAGTTTCCTGGCCATTGAATCAGCTCTCATTGCCTGATCATTTTTACAAATAAAACGTACAGCATACTTATATCTTGCATTAGTGACCCTTTTCTGTTCAAAAACAGGCCCATGCCTTGGTCTCCCAGCCAGTGCCCACTCCTTGGAAGCCTCCCGTGCTTTTTTGAAAAACTCAGCCACATGAGCGTTCCACCCTGGCCTCACTTTCTTTTTAGCTTTTAGTTTGTAAAAAGCTTTACTAGAATCAAACAACGCTTTAGATACATTATCATTCATAGAGCAAATAGCTGATATGTGTTTAGAGTTTTTACAATTACCATCTCTACACATGACTGCCTCTCTGGGCAGATGAATATCACCTAATAATTCATCTCAGTAGATGAGAACAGTAGATCAGTAGTTGAGAACTCATACAAGACTCTCATGTTCATCAGGGAGCCATGTGCATCTGCTGTTGTGATACAGTGATCTAACCATGAGGTTGTATGCCATGCCTCACTAATATATGTAAAACTATCTGTAGGCAAAAGAGCTTTAGCTGAAAATATCAAACTATTGTCCTCACAAAACTGCTTCAAATGATTAGCAAAAATAGATTTACTGTCAGAAATGTCTGAATTCATATCACCAATAACATACACATTTAGAAAATTATTATCCTGTATAAAACAATTAATAAAAGTCAGCCTATTAAGATACTCCGTTTCATTATGATGGCACTCATACGGGGTGTACACATTTAGGATGACACATTCCTTGCCATTTTGTGTTAAATGTATTGCTATACACCAGTCCACATTCAGTCTTATTACATTTATACAAGAATCATGTTTTTTATCCCAGAGAATGGCTACACCTCCTGGTATTCGGCCTCTAATTATCCCATCGCCAATGTCCACACTGGACTCCCCAGCCCCGTGAAAATGATCATTTATAAAGTTTAAGCCTTTTAAATCCTGTTTCGTCAAAAAGGTCTCTTGTAAACACAGGACATCACATTGATTCAGCAGCTGGTCTACAACACCATGGCGAGCTCTGTCGTCTGCGCTCTGTCCCAAGCGCAGGCCACGACAGTTGTAAGATAGTACTTTTATATTCATTAAGCCAAATTTAAGCCTCCGCGCCACGGACCGATGAGGCTCCACTCATCTGCCCACCTGGAGCAGCACTGTTTGAGCCAGTAACACCAACCCTGCGTGGCTCGTAGAAACGCCGCACATAAGCACCCTCCGGCCAGATCTCCGGATTGTACATCTCATCCACATTGTTGCACTCAGCTGAAACTTTAAACGAAGCAAATCTACTGTTAACAGTGACTATTTTCTGACACGTAACCTCACGGCCCAGTTGTGCCTTAAGATAGTCACTTAAAGTATCTGCGTCTAGGTCAGGTGAGAATTTAAAAGCGAAAACACTCACCAGTTTTGTAGTTACCATTTTTATATTTCCTGCTGCGCCTGTGCCCACAATTGTCATATTTTTCCCAGGTTTTCTCGCTCCGGGTGTGGCTGCGCGTGATCCCATTTTAACACCCTCCACCTGTCGCTTCCCTCTTTTAACAACGGTACTCCACGTTGAAGATCCAGAAAATTCCGTCATTTCACCGGAGACCTTCACTTCTCCAGTGCCACTTCCCACAGCTGAAACTTGTTCACTTCCAAAAAGTTCACTAACCAAAAGTTTTAACTCATACAGGAATACAGACTAGTCCTTAATAGACTTTGAATAATGCATTGGATTTATATAGTGCCTTTCTAGATACTCAGAGCGCTTTACATTGTATTATTCATTTACTCCTCAGTCACACTCGAATGTGGTGAGTTACTTCTGTAGCCACAGCTGCACTGGGGCAGACAAACTGTTAATTTATCATCAAGTAGTTACATTTATTCTGCCAATGTCTGTCTTAAATGATTGTTAGTGTCAGTAACACTTATTACTGAATCCAATATCCTGTTGGAGGATGAGTGTTAGCTTGTGAAACATGATCCAAGCTGTTCTAAAGTAGGACTACTATTTGGTATGAATTAAATACCAGCTTTATCATTTTTGTTGGGTGCAGTGTTGATTGATTTGACATATGTGTCTTTGATGGCTTTTACAGTCTTGTTTTTGGTTCAGACTGAATAGGAATTGTTTGTTGGAGATGAGCTGGCGTTCCCTGGCCTCAGCTCTGAAGGCCAACCCTTCTCATCTGAAAGAACTGGAACTAAGTAATAATAACCTGAAGGATTCAGGAGTGGAGCTGCTGTGTGAATTTCTGCAGCGTCCAGACTGTCAGCTGGAGAGACTGAGGTCAGTTTACTGTGTACACTTGTGCAAAACTGAACAAAGGTATTACATTATGTATCTAACCATCATCTGATGACATTTACACTTACAGCTGGTAACCATCCTTAGTGTACATATTACAGTGATCCTCAAACTTCTTCAAACCAAGTACCACCTCAGAAGATATTTGGCTTTACAAGTACAACCATTATTAAGCTAAAATGAGCATAAATCTTGGCTAAACCAGGACTAAACTGTGAATAAACCAGAACAAAAGGCAGATTGAAAACTGGACTAAACTAAGACAAAACCCGGACTAAACATGATAAAACTAGGACTATACCAGGACTAAACTTGTTCATATTCAGGACTAAACCAGGACAAAACCAGTTCTAGCCCCAACTAAAGCAGGACTAAAACAGGAATAAAACTGGGTGTAAATTAAAATAAGTACTTGAGTACTACCAGAAGAAACCCACATACTACAAATGGTACCCCTACCACAGTTTGAGAACCACTGGTGCATTATATACTGGTGAGGTAACGTGTGGTAATATGCCGTGCAATACAGGAGGTCACAAACTAAAAAAATAAAACAGTCAAAGACCATTATTATTTTCAACATGACAGAAGACAAAACGTGTTCAAATAAATCCTGTCCAAACAAACTGGTACAATAAAATACTGTATTTATTTTGGAAAAATCAACCCACATTTTTAATGAATTTCATCCTCCGTTCTTTTTGTAGCTTGACTAACTGCAGTTTGTCGAAGATCAGCTGTTCCTTCCTGGTCTCAGTGGTGAAGCCTAATCCTTCTCATCTGAAAGAGCTGAATCTGAGTTGTAATAAGCTGAAGGATACAGGAGTGAAGCTGCTGTGTGAATATTTGCAAAGTCCAGACTGTCAACTGGAGAGACTGAGGTGAGTTCACCTCTTTCATTTATGTACAGTAATGGTAGCTTGTCAGAACAATCCCTTCATACAAAGTTTGACTGAAGTTGGGTACAGTTCGTAAGAGATAGTGAAATTCTTATTCCACTAATCTGACACTAGTAGTGATACACCATATGTTCCAATGGATGAATAACATATTGAACAAGTAACACAGAAAGTAGCTGCAGAGAGGGGCTCCATGCTCTGTACACAATTGTTACTGCACCATTCACACAATAAATGTCACCAACTGTACTTGTATTTGCCCATTTGCAAATGGCAAAAGTATAACCCTTTAATTTTGATGAGATGGCATTATTTATACCATTATAATTATATTGTGCTATTTCCATCTTGCACACATATATTTTGTCATATTTCTGATAAATGTATTTTAACCAGCATTGCTGTTTTTCTATATTCAGACTGGAGAACTGCATGGTGACTGAGATAGGCTGCTCTTTTCTTGTCTCAGCTCTAAACTCCAACCCTTTGCATCTGAAAGAACTGAATTTGAGCTCAAACTATCTGGATGATGCGGGAGTGGAGCTGCTGTGTAATTTTCTGCAGAGTCCAGGCTGTCGACTGGAGAGTCTCAGGTCAGTTCACAAATAAAATTTAACTGCCAGTTTACACTCTTTATCACAGTGATGTTTCTAACAGCTCCTTTTCAAAGCCAATCTATTTGTAATATGTTTATGCAGGTTGAGTCATTGTATTTTGACAGAGATGAGCTGTTCCTCTTTGGCCTCAGCTCTGAAGTCCAACCCTTCACATCTGAGAGAGTTGAATCTAAGTGAAAATGAAGAAATAATGGATTCAGGAGTGAAGCTGCTGTGTGAATTTCTACAAAGTCCAGAATGTCGACTGGAGAGTCTCAGGTCTGTTCACTGTCTAACAGTGTTTACACTCTCTGTCATTCATAAAAAATATTACCTAACAATATGCCGTAATCACTACTATATTCTTATTATTTATATCATCGTGTTATTAGGTTGTAACTTATAAAAAACAAACACAGGAATAAAGTTAACAATATTTATTTTTAGACAATAATATGGGATGTCCCCGTTGTTTGTCTCAGAAACTTACAAACTCGAATTAACTCAAAACTTCATAAGGCGGGCAAACCCACACATGGCACTCAGTTTACTTCAAACCAGACACACAGCAAAAGCACTGCTAATTTTACAGCAAACACTGCAGCTAAATTCACCCCAAACAAGACTGGGTTTAACAAGGTATTCTGACTTATGCATGATATGGATTTTTTTTAACAGGGAAGTAATCCAAAATAAAAGACAAGACATACAAACAAAAAGAAAGGATAGTCTGCCCTTACAAGTGCACTTGAATGGAAAAAAAACACAAACTTTAAGGCGGGTTGGTCTAACTACAAACTATAACTAAAGACAGCAGTAGCAGTGACAGGTAAACTGTAAATGCTGAGAACACAACTTTGATAATTTTAATCTAAAAACACAGCATATCTCCGCTGCTGAATTTCTCCAGACCCAGTCAAAGCATTTCATCACATTTCAGTAGAACTATCTTCATTAAACCATGTGACCCTATTGTACAAAACACATGTAAAACTCAGCCACATCATTAAAACAATAATCACATTAAAGCCATATTTACCATAGACTTGGTCACAAACTATAGAACGCGTGGGCCCATCATGCCACCCGGTCACAGGTTACAACTACACTGTATATTCAGATTCAATTTGAAATGTTGTTTTTTTTTTCATCTAGACTGAAACATTGCAGTTTGTCAAAGGCCAGCTGTTCTTCCCTAGTGTCAGCGCTGATGTCCAATCCGCCTCATCTAAAATATCTGGATATATCTGTGACAGACTCGAGCAGTCCACTTATTATGGTGGAGCTTCAGCAGATGCCCAACTGTGAAGTAAACATTTCATTTTCAGAGGGACATGACAAAAAGGAAAAGCATGTACCTTATTAACAACAGTACAGTATACAGTATATAACACTTTTGTTTTTAAATATTCTTTGTATGTATTGTTGAATTTTGTATGGTGTTTCCTTAATGCTATGGACCCCAGGAAGACAAGTTGCTACTTTGGTAGTAACTAATAGGGATCCATTTTAAACACATAAACAAAGACACTTAATGATCTTGTGTAAAAGGACAGGAATATCCGCCATCCTGCCTTGTGGATGCCCGATCCCGTCAGACCTCGGAAGCTAAGCAGGGTAAGGCCTGGTCAGTTCCTGGATGGGAGACCACTGGGGAACACCAGGAAGCCAGTGTGAATGTGAGTGAGTGAGTGAGTGGTTGGTGGTGGTCGGAGGGTCCGTTGGCGCAGATGTGTGCAGCTGCGTCTCTGTCAGTCTACCCCAGGGGAAACTGTGGCTACAAAACGTAGCTTACCACCACCGAGTATGGAGTGAAAGAAATACCCCTTCTCTACTGTGTGTAAAGCGCTTTGGGTGACTTGTGTCATAGTTAAAGCGCTACATAAATACCATTCCCTTCCCCTTCCCTTTCCCTTTCCCTGTTCCGTACTAGTTACTATATCCACTTCTATTTCTAGTTGACTCAAATTCACATTATTGACATAAAAGAGTGGGAAAAAATGCAAAATCTGAATTACAGATTATTTGTTATGAAAATTCCAAAAGAAATTAGGTAGAAGAAAGTTTTAACATTTGCTTTATCTCTTTGAAACAGCTGCAGTTTATTATTCTGTAACATGCAGTACTAAATGTGTTTTTTGTAAATCATAAGCTTTATAGTGCACTTTCTGTATAGATATACGTAGACATCACTAAGCTCAATGTAATGGCAAGGTTTTTTTTTTCCTTTTCTGTATGAAGTAATTACTGTAGTGTGATGCTAAACAAGGCACAGGCAGTCCTGTCCTATTTAAATTCAGTAACAGTCATGTCATTTGATTTATTCAGATAGACCGATGCAACAGGGGACTGCCTTAGCAAGCTCTGTATTTGTATTTGTTTAAAAAAAAAAAAAGATGTTTTCAAGCTGTCAAGAGTCATGGTGTCAAAAAAGGTGTCATAGTGTCAAGTGTAGAAAACTCCTGTGATAAGTGTCATTGCTTTTTTTTCTCTCTATTTTTTGATGCTATCCTCCTGGGACACCATACTAACCAAATGTAAGTAAAAAAAAAACTGAGGTATAAAATACATTTCATTAAAAATAATAACCATTCATATTAGAATACACTAAAACAAAACAAAAAAATATAATATTTCAATAAATAAATGAACGACTGTGCAAGTGTAACTGGCTTATTTTTTAGCAGATCATGTGATTTTAGATTCTGCTAATGTTAACTGAAGAATATGATGTCATAAGTTGCCAAAATATAGGTTTTTGATGTATATTATGTTGAATGTATTTTTTCTAATGCTAAGGTCAGGGGTCAACTTTACTTAGTCAGTTCATATAGTCTGCTTTAGCTTAGGCCAGTTCAGTTAAACTTTATTTTAGTTATGTCATTATGGACGGCACAGTGGCATAGTGGCTAGCACTCCTGTCTCACAGCAAGAAGGTCCCGGGTTCAATTCCTGGACTGGGTGGGGCCTTTCTGTGTGGAGTTTGCATGTTCTCCCTGTGTCTGCGTAGGTTTCCTCTGGGTGCTCCGGTTTCCCCTGCCACTAAAAACATGTACAATAGGTCCCCCATGGGGCCAGGACTCCCCTACAAAAGAGATTCTGAATCTCAGTGGGACTTTCCTGGTTAAATAAAGGTCAAATGTGTTAGGCATCTGGTGTTCTTGGGTTATGGGTTCTATGAGAACTTGCACAATTGGTGACTGGCTAAATACTTTTTTGCCCCACTGTAAGCTCTGTCCATGCATTGGACAGCTGTGGTGGTTCCACCTCTGTGGAACCCCAGGATGCAGGAAAAGGGTTTTATTCTCCCTATTTCCTGGTTCCCGATTCTTGACCTGTGTGTCCTCAATGGCTACATAGTGAAGAGGTCGTTCTGCATGCAGACGGTCTGTCTGTGGATCTCACAGATGCTTATTTCCATGTTCCCATTGTCCCTGAACACAGGAAATTTCTGCACTTTGTGGTGGGGGACAGGTGCTTCGAGTATCACTGTCTTCCTTTACTACTCACTCTTCCCACGCACCTTCTCCTTGTGTGGAGACAGCGCTGGAACGGCTGCGTTGTCGGAGTCTCCAGATCCTGACCTACATCAATGGCTCATTCTGGCCTCGTCCCCACAGGAGGCTGAAGCTCACACGTTGACCGCACTGAGCCACATTGCCAGTTTGGGATTTGTAGTGAACCGGAAGAAGAGTGCGCTGTGCTCTGCGCTGGCCTGCTTGTACTAGTGGTGGCTCCGGACAGCCTGAATGCCACGTGGTCTGGACCTTGTGGAGATGGTGCTGCAGAACCCTTACCCTGGCCCGGCCCGATGCTCTGGTCCAGGGAGGGGGGGCTCTGTGCTTGCGCCTGGTGCTGGGGGCAGGCTCATGGTCTGGAAGCTGAAAGGGGGGAACTCCTGTGTTTAGGCCTTCCCCCCACTGTTGTTGCCACAACTAAGTCTTACAGTGTCCGGTGGCAGCTCTTCTCTGAGTAGTATTTGGAGAGGGCTCTGGACCCCACCTCTTGCCCGGTGCTTTGGACTCAACAGCCTTGTTTCGTGGTGTGTCAATCGGGGATATTTGCTTGGTGGCCTCCTGATCTTCCTCTTCAACATTTCTGCAGTCATATCTGTTGGATGTGTCTGCGGTGTCTGTCGCCCATTCGGTGTTGGGTGGCAGCCGTGTATAGGCCGTTGAGGATGTTCCTTTGCAGGTGCTCTTGGGAGAGGCAGCCTGCATGTGACTGTTTGCATTGCTTCTCTTCTTGGGGTGGAGGGCGCTCTTGCGAGAGGCAGCTTGTGTGCACTCCCTGCCTTCTGTCAGGCGTGTTGCTGTATCTTGGTGCTCTTGGGAGAGGCGGCCTTTGTCCACACTTGCCCCGTTTCGGGTCCACTTGTCCCTGGGTGCGCTGGTCGGGTTGTTGGCTGGCGTTACCCTGGGTTTGCTCTAATTATGGTGGAGCCCAGGCCTGCTGGGAGTACATTGATTCCCACGGCCATTTTGTAGGTGTTAACCATTAGTGAAGCCCGTAGAGGGCGTAACACATACGACATAGAAATAACAGTTACTGTATGTAACTACAGGTCAATGAGTATGTGCGATACGCCTCTGCCTGCCCAGCGGCCCACCCTGTTCTCCTGTGGCTGAGTTCAAGAGGAGACGATCACTGCATGGACAGAGCTTATATAGCCCTGCCCTGGCACTATGTGCTGTTACCCTGCCATGATAGGAGCGGTAGATTCTTTGATCTACCATTAGCAAAGTCCGTCGAGGGCTACACACATTGTTACGGTCCCTGTTACATATGTCTATGGTAAAGAGGGACGCATAACATAAGAGACGGACAATAGTTTTTGTGCTCAAAATAATTTATTTTACAACAAAATACTACCAAAAATAACCCTAAATAAAAATGGGGAGCCCAGCAATCAAAGAAGGTGAAAAGTGACTAAACTAAACCATAAGCTGAGACTCCATTCTTCACCCTAAAACTAAAAGAAAAAAGACGTGGCAACGTGGCTGTGGCTGGCGAGGGTGCGGAGAGAGAGATGAGAGAGAACGCCAAATCCACCTCCGCCGGATTTATGCCCTCGTGGCACCAGGCCAGCCAATCCGGAACTAGGGAGGCAAACAAACACAAATGAGTTAAGGGCACAACCGGGTCGGGGCGTACGCGTAGCGCGCGTAACACCCCCACCCCTAGAGGGTGAATGGTGGGCAAAAAAAAGTGCCACCATTCACCATGAGACAACGCGCGACAGCGCATCCGCCAGAACGTTGTTTTTACCGGCTACATGTTTGACCACCAGATTGAAACTCTGGACAAACAAAGCCCATCTCATCAAACGCTGATTTGAGTTTCGCATTTGGTTAATAAAAACAAGAGGGTTGTGGTCCGTGTAGACTGTAACCGGATTTGTGGAGGAACCAATATACACCTCGAAGTTTTTCAGCGCCATGATTAACGCGAGAGCCTTTTTTTCAATGGTGGAGTATGACCTTTGATGTTTCTGAAACTTTTTGGAAAAATAGCACACAGGGTGCTCAACTCCATCAAGACCATCCTGCAGCAGAACTGCACCTGCTCCTGCGTCACTCGCGTCCACAGCCAGTTTAAATGGACGCTCATACGCTGGGGCAGCCAGAATAGGTGCGTGCATGAGGAGGGATTTGATAGAGTCAAAACTGTGCTGACATTCAGTCGACCATTTAAAATCGTGTTTGGGGCTCAGCAGGTCGGTAAGTGAACTCGCCACAGTGGAAAAGTTCTTACAAAACCGCGGTAATAACCTGCCATCCCTAGGAAGCGCTGTAGTTCACGACGTGTAGATGGAACGGGAAATGATGAAATAGCCTCGATTCTGGCATGTACAGGCTTGACCATGCCACCACCCACGACCTTACCCAAATACACCACGGTAGCTTTAGCAAAGTCACATTTAGCAAGATTGACTGTTAGGTTTGCCCCAGACAGCTGTTGGAAAACGTGTTTTAACTGACTGATGTGCTCGTCCCATGTCATCGCACCCCGGCATCCATCCATCCATCCATCTTCTTCCGCTTTATCCGGGGCCGGGTCGCGGAGGCAGCAGTCTAAGCAGGGACACCCAGCCATCCCTCTCCCCGGACACTTCCTCCAGCTCCTCAGGAGGAACCCCAAGGCGTTCCCAGGCCAGCCGAGAGACATAGTCCCTCCAGCGTGTCCTAGGTCTTCCCCGGGGCCTCCTCCCGGTGGGACATGCCCGGAACACCTCCCCAGGGAGGCGTCCAGGAGGCATCCGGAACAGATGCCCGAGCCACCTCAGCTGGCTCCTCTCGATGTGGAGGAGCAGCGGCTCTACTCCGAGCTCCTCCCGGGTAACCGAGCTCCTCACCCTATCTCTAAGGGAGCGCCCAGCCACCCTGCGGAGGAAACTCATTTCGGCCGCTTGTATCCGGGATCTTGTCCTTTCGGTCATGACCCAAAGCTCATGACCATAGGTGAGAGTAGGAACGTAGATCGACCGGTAAATCGAGAGCTTCGCCTTTCGACTCAGCTCTTTCTTCACCACAACAGACCGATACAACGACCGCATTACTGCAGACGCTGCACCGATCCGCCTGTCGATCTCACGCTCCATCCTTCCCTCACTCGTGAACAAGACCCCAAGATACTTAAACTCCTCCACTTGAGGCAGGAACTCTCCCCCAACCTGGAGAGGGCAAGCCACCCTTTTCCGGTCGAGAACCATGGCCTCGGACTTGGAGGTGCTGATTCTCATCCCAGCCGCTTCACACTCGGCTGCAAACCGTCCCAGTGCACACTGAAGGTCCTGGTTTGATGAAGCCAACAGGACAACATCATCCGCAAAAAGCAGAGATGAAATCCTGTGGTCCCCAAACCCGACACCCTCCGGCCCCTGGCTGCGCCTAGAAATTCTGTCCATAAAAATTATGAACAGAACCGGTGACAAAGGGCAGCCCTGCCGGAGTCCAACATGCACCGGAAACAGGTCTGACTTACAACCGGCAATGCGAACCAAACTCCTGCTCCGGTCATACAGGGACCGGACAGCCCTTAACAAAGGGCCCCGGACCCCATACTCCCAGAGCACCCCCCAAAGGACGCTACGAGGGACACGGTCGAACGCCTTCTCCAGGTCCACAAAGCACATGTGGACTGGTTGGGCGAACTCCCATGAACCCTCGAGCACCCGATAGAGGGTATAGAGCTGGTCCACTGTTCCACGGCCAGGACGAAAACCGCATTGTTCCTCCTGAATCCGAGGTTCGACTATCGGCCGAATTCTCCTCTCCAGTACTCCGGAATAGACTTTCCCGGGGAGGCTGAGAAGTGTGATCCCCCTGTAGTTGGAACACACCCTCCGGTCCCCCTTCTTGAAAAGAGGGACCACCACCCCGGTCTGCCAGTCCAGAGGCACTGTCCCCGACCGCCACGCGATGTTGCAGAGACGTGTCAGCCACGACAGCCCCACAACATCCAGAGACTTGAGGTACTCAGGGCGAATCTCATCCACACCCGGTGCCTTGCCACCGAGGAGCTTTTTAACCACCTCGATGACTTCAGCCCGGGCAATGGATGAATCCTCCTCCGAGTCCCCAACCTCTGCTTCCTCAACGGAAGACGTGTCGGCGGGATTGAGGAGATCCTCAAAGTATTCCTTCCACCGCCCGACAACATCCCCAGTCGAGGTCAACAGCTCCCCACCTCCACTGTAAACAGTGTTGGTGAAGAACTGCTTCCCCCTCCTGAGGCGGCGGACGGTTTGCCAGAATCTCTTTGAGGCCGACCGATAGTCCTCCTCCATGGCCTCCCCGAACTCCTCCCAGACCCGAGTTTTTGCCTCCACAACCGCCCGGGCCGCCGCACGCTTGGCCTGCCGGTACCCGTCGGCTGCCTCGGGAGTCCCACAAGCCAGCCAGGCTCGATAGGACTCCTTCTTCAGCCTGACGGCATCCCTTACTTCCGGTGTCCACCACCGGGTTCGGGGCTTGCCGCCACGACAGGCACCAGAGACCTTACGGCCACAGCTCCCGACGGCTGCATTGACAATAGAGGCGGAGAACATGGTCCACTCGGACTCAATGTCTCCAACCTCCCCCGAGATCTGGTTGAAGCTCTCCCGGAGGTGGGAGTTGAAGATCCCTCTGACAGAGGGCTCAGCCAGACGTTCCCAACAGACCCTCACAATACGTTTGGGCCTGCCGAGTCTGTCCAGCCTCCTCCTCCGCCAGCGGATCCAACTCACCACCAGGTGGTGATCAGTTGACAGCTCAGCCCCTCTCTTCACCCGAGTGTCCAAGACACACGGCCGAAGGTCAGATGACACGACTACAAAGTCGATCATCGACCTCCGTCCTAGGGTGCCCTGGTGCCACGTGCACTGATGGACACCCTTGTGCTTGAACATGGTGTTCGTTATGGACAATCCGTGACTAGCACAGAAGTCCAACAACAAAACACCGCTCGGGTTCAGATCAGGGAGGCCGTTCCTCCCAATCACGCCCCTCCAGGTGTCACTGTCGCTGCCCACGTGAGCGTTGAAGTCTCCCAGCAGAATGACGGAGTCCCCAGTTGGAGCACTTTCCAGCACCCCTCCCAGGGACCCCAAGAAGGCCGAGTACTCTACACTGCTGTTCGGCCCATAGGCCGAAACAACAGTGAGAGACCTGTCCCCAACCCGAAGGCGCAGGGACACGACCCTCTCATTCAACGGGGAGAACTCCAACACATGGCGGCTGAGCTGGGGAGCTATGAGCAAGCCCACACCAGCCCGCCGCCTCTCACCGCGGGCAACGCCAGAGTAGAAGAGAGTCCAGCCTCTCTCAAGGAGTTGGGTTCCAGAGCCCAAACTGTGCGTGGAGGTGAGCCCGACTATCTCTAGTCGGTAACGCTCAACCTCCCGCACAAGCTCAGGCTCCTTCCCCCCCAGCGAGGTGACATTCCATGTCCCCAGAGCCAGTTTCTGTGTCCAGGGATCGGGACGCCGAGGCCCCCGCCTTCGACCACTGCCCGATCCTCCTTGCACCGGCCCCTTACGGTTCCTCCTGCGGGTGGTGGGTCCACGGGAGGATGGCCCCGGCACACCACGCAAAATGCGATTAACCAGCCGCTGAAAGGTAGCGGGAGCATTCCGAACGCCGAAGGGCATGACAGTATATTGCAAGAACGCATCTGGTGTAACAAATGCACTGATCTCCCTAGCACGCGGAGTCAAAGGCACCTGCCAATAGCCTTTAAGGAGGTCAAGCTTTGTGACAAAAACAGCCGATCCCACCCGATCAACACAATCCTCCATGCGTGGAAGAGGATGGGAATCAGGTTTAGTGATGCTGTTGACCTTCCTAAAGTCCGTACAAAACCGGTCCGACCCGTCAGACTTAATGGCAAGAAGGCAGGGCGAGCTCCAAGGACTTATACTGGGCTCCGCAATCCCGTGTGACAGCATGTAGTCAACCTGATTTTGGAGGCGCTGAAGCTTTTCAGGATTCACACGGTATAGGTGCTGTTTTATGGGTGCATCGTCACCAATGTCTATGTCATGCTCCAGAACATTAGTTTGGGACGGCACATCTGAAAACAAGGACAGATGAGAATTAATAAGACTGACTATATCCGTGCGCTGTAAATGTGTGAGATGCAAAAAGCAACAATCAAGTTTAGCAAGCATCTCAGAATTTCTCAGCCGGCCTTGAGCTACAGCAAAAGAAGGACCATCAATGTCACAACCAACATCAGAGCCGCCCGGCAACTCAGGAGCCAGAGAGACAGGTTCAGCACTGGACAGCGACCCAGCGGAGTCAGACACCTGCAAGGTACTAGACAGGTGCAAACACACATCAGAAAAATGGCAAGCATTGGACAAAGCCAGGACTGTACCTGCAGTACCAGCGCCGGGATTGTCCAAGAGCTCACAGTCAAAATAAGGTTTGATCATGTTAATATGGCACAGTCTATTGCGACGGACACGATCAGGGGTAGCAACAATATAATCCCTGTCACTGACTTTTCATTCAATGACATAGGGCCCACTGTA
Organism: Bostrychus sinensis; assembly: GCA_020698575.1. Lineage (NCBI taxonomy): Eukaryota > Metazoa > Chordata > Actinopteri > Gobiiformes > Eleotridae > Bostrychus > Bostrychus sinensis. Next base: position 5,861,971 of record CM036247.1, read on the forward strand.
ACGTGCCTGAAGACTAGACCCCGGTATTGGAAGAAACACAAGGACCTTATCCCCAGGATTAAATAGTCGAACCTTGGCATTTTTGTCGAACCACCCTTTCATTTTAGACTGGGCAGCAGACAAGTTCTGCTTTGCTAAGTCACAAGCGCGATGTAGCTTATATCGGAATGAGCTGACATAATCAAGCAAATTTTGAGATTTGGAGTTATCCAGCCAATTGTCACTCAGCAGTTTTAAAGGACCACGGACATTATGAGCAAACACCAAGTCGGCCGGACTGAAACCAGTGGATTCCTGCACAGACTCCCGAGCAGCAAATAACAGGAGATGGACACCATCATCCCAATCTTTGTCGAACTCAAGGCAATAGGCACGGAGCATGGACTTAAGAGTCTGATGGAACCTCTCCAGTGCGCCTTGACTCTCAGGATGATAGGCGCTGGAGAAACAATGGGAGATGTTTAGCTGACTCGTGACCTGTGCGAAAACACGAGACATAAAATTAGTCCCCTGGTCAGTTTGAATCACTTTCGGAAGCCCGAATAGAGAGAAAAACTTAATGAGCGCTTTAACAACGGCTGACGCAGTAATTTTACGCATCGGAATAGCTTCAGGAAAGCGCGTTGACGCACACATAATGGTCAGCAGGAACTGATTGCCAGATTTGGTACGAGGCAACGGGCCAACACAGTCAACTATAACATGGTCAAAGGGTGCGTCCACAGCTGGAATCGGGTGCAAGGGATACGACGGAATGGGCGGATTTGACTTCCCGGAAACCTGACACGTGTGACATGTTTTACAGTGTAGTTTCACAAATTCACGAATTTGACATTTAATGTTCTGCTTTTTATCCTGTTTATTGAACGGTATTTTAAAATGAGCAGCAATGGAGAACAAATTAACTTTAGTGCATTGATCAAATTTTTCAAGGCTCGGATGAGCCAAAAAGTCCTCCAAAACAAACTCCATAAGGCCGAAAAACACGCAGTCTCAACACAGAAAAAAAAGAGAAAAAAGAAGTAGGGGGTGTGCCATACAAAGGACAAAAAGACCGCGTCAAACCTCAGCCAGCCAACAGCATTGGACCCTTAAGCCACAGCAAAAGGCAACAGAAGAAATACACTGTGAAGTGAAGTGGCCAGACTAATTGTGCACTACCAACCAAAGCAAACCAGTACGCCCCTCTGTCTATGCCTGCCTAACCAGAGCTCACCTGTCTAACTCACCCCTGATCTTCACGCAGGTTCTGCGGCGGGTTGTTAAGCACCATAAACCAGTGGGTTTGGGGGGCAATCTACAAGAGACGACCACTCAAGCTCCCATGGATGTGCACCCGAGAACACTGCGTAAGCAGTGAACACGCAACCGCGCAACCGCGCAACCGCGTCCCCGCGACACTATACTACTAACACACATACTCATACAACTGTAGTTACATACAGTAACTGTGATTTATACTTTTTTGCCATACTTGCCAAAATAAGTGAAGTCTGTCGTCAGCCAAAATTTAATAACTAACAATAATATCAATGCAACTTTCTACTAATATTTTGGATTACATTAAATGCAAAGTTCAATAATTTGTTTTATTTTATTTTTTCAATCAACTTTAATGTTAGCTAGATACATTTAACATCTGATAGCATCAACCATTTTACATTAATTATAAATTCCTATCCTAACATATTATATTTTCTATTATTATATTAGCTAGGGTAAACTGAGTCCATTGCTTTTATTTTGGGATTATACTGAGTAATTTTTACTCTTAAGGATTATAGTTAATGTGACAGTTTGAGTTTCTATTATAAATTGTAAATGGACATGTTTTATTTCAGCAATAAAAATGTATTTGTCTTTTATAGATACAATTATAATGATATGATGTGTCCACTACAGTAAGGACGTACTGATGGTGGTTTAAAACGATAAAGATGTAAAAAAAAACAAAAAAAAAAAACCTCGTTAATCATTTTAGAGTCCCATTCAGAGACAGAAGGGAGGGGCAACGAAAGTGAAAGTAACTGAGCAAGACTCCATTTTGAGCGCAGTTCTGTCAGAGGAGCATCGTTGTGTGCCTGCTAATGAGGCTAAAAGTAGTTATTCTTATGTCTCATGACGCTAAAACTACAAACGAATTTTTAAAGTATTGCAGTACTCAGTTTGAAGGAGTCCTCATTATGTCTATATTTTGTAGTTTCTTTTAGAATATTTCCTGTTGTGCCATTGTTTGTCATGGCTTTTCAACAGACGTGATTTGTTTTTTTTCTGTCGTTCATCTTGACTCAAAGTTAGAATAATGAACCTAATTGGAAAGGAAGACAGGACTGAAGCTCATGTTTCCCGTTGTCCAAACCGAGAGGTGAAGAAGGCTCCAGACGGCAGCAGTTCATCACAGTAAGTCCTACTCTGAGAAACATTAGCTCAGCTCTGTTAAAAGCCACGCCTTGTTAAATAGTTAGAAAATACTAATAAAAGGGTGTAAATGTCCAAAATCAATCATATTTGTTTCTTGCATTAGGGATGTTAGCTTAGTGCCATTTTTTTCTGCTAAGCTGGTGAATGTGCTAAAAAAGCAAATATAGTGGTTGACTGAACTCTACTGTGTTAAAGATTAACTGTGCACTCACATATTGTGTGGGTGGATATGACCAGGGCTTGACATTAACACTAAACAACCGGCCAAATGCGGGGAGATTTCCATTTTGGCAATTTTTTATTTGAACTATTTTTGACATGACTTTCTGCTGCTATGCTTATAAATCCCCATAATTTAAAACCTCTAGTAAATCATGAGTGGGGAGCTAAAATTAGGCTTGTTAGAGGGTCTTAATTAAAAATAAGTAAAAAAACAAAGAAACAAAAATACAGCAAGAGTAAAAAATAATAATTTTGATGATGATAAATTACTGTTAAAGTACCTTTTGTGTGGTAATTTTCAAAAGAATTGTAAAAATATGAGATAATTGTCTTATATACTACACATGAATCAGCATTTTAACATCTAACCAATGGCTAGTGAAAAACCTAAATGGCTGGTAACCTTTAAAGAACAAGAACAAAAATGGCCAGTGAGCAAAAATTTAATTGTCAGGCCCTGAATATGATAATTTTACTGTCTGTGGGAGAGACCCAGAGGCTCAGTTGTAAATATAGGTTTGTCCAGCTATAAAGCTATAGTTTTGTCCATTTGTTAGGTGCTGGAAAAAACTAACTTAACAAAAGTGCTTGAATTAGATTTTTTTTAAAATTGGATGAATCTTGTAAATTGTAGAAAGTAAATACACATTTATTATTTTTAATACTATTTTTTAAGACTACAACCCTCGTATAAAGAGGTTCAATTAACTGCATATTACAAAGTTGTTTTGTTGTCACCATGTTTTGTCCACACAGACAAAGAAAAGTGTCTCCAGTCCCCAGCTGTTTGTCTCTGAAGAGCGACCGGTCCAAGTGGGATCCTCCAGATTTTAGCATTGAACCTTGGCCTTCAGAAACATTGTAAGACTGTTAAATTTTGACCTGTAGGGAGAATAATGATGAGAAATCTGCTACAGACCTAACACAACTAACACTTAAATTACTTTAAATAGTTACATACACATACTCTCTGTTTTTTACACAGAGCAATGTCTCCAGTCCCCAGCTGTTTGTCTGTGAAGAGCGACCGGTCCAAGTGGGATCCTCCAGATTTTAGCATTGAACCTGGGCCTTCAGAAACATTGTAAGACTGTTTAATTCTGACCTGAAGGGACAATATTGATGCTACAGAGCTAACAACACGAACACCTAAATTACTTCAAATAGTTACATACAAAGATTCTGTTTTTTACACAGAGCAGTGTCTGGAGTTCCTGGCTGTTTGTCTGTGAAGAGCGACCGGTCCAAGTGGGATCCTCCAGATTTTAGCATTGAACCTGGGCCTTTAGAAACATTGTAAGAAGAATATTGTGTCATAAAATGGAAGTCTATTTTTAACCCAAAGTTATTGTTTAAAATTTCAACAGTCCCCGAGGAGACTCGTCTTATTCCCAGTGTGGAGAAATAATTACTGATCAGCACGCAGAGATCTCTGTACAAGGTGAGACATGCAAACCTGGTTAGGATGGTTATGAGTTTAGATTTTAGCTTTTATTTGAGGCCACATATACTCAAGAAGGACAGAACAAGGAGGACAACAGGCAGAACAAAATTGAAATATCCATTAGTATTTACTTATATAAGTTTACTTTAATATACCAACTTGATACCTTCAAACATTTTGGTAAAACTTTCCGCTTTCACCTTGCTATAGATCATTCTCGTGAATTGTGTAAATCTGCAATAAAAATGTTTTGAGGGGGTGGGAGGTAGTTGTAAGCAACTCTGTACTTGTACTCGTTAGGAATGGGTATCGTTAAGATTTTATCGATACTACCACTCTTATTGATACTGTTTGTCGATCCAGTCTTTGAACGGTGCTCTTATCAATACTTTTTTGTGCAAAAATCTAATGAAGAACATTAATTACTCTGTTTTTAAACCTTTTTGGACATTTTTGATTCACAATATAGGCTACTTTATGTTTGTAATATATATTTTTTAAATATTATTAATATAAATCTAAATTAAGAAATTAAATGAGTTATTAAAAAAAGCTGTAACCTATTCTTATGTAGGCTAAATAAATGCATAAGCTGTGTGTGGTCACAGCTGTGTTTCAGGATAATTTACGCGTGGACTCAGATAAACACTGGGTTTAGTTGGTTCTTGTAGACTAGTTGTTCCACCTGTGAGCTGCTAGCATAACGTTAGCCTACCATCTTTCTGTGTTCTCTGTGTTGTTGCGCTATTATGCAGTGCTTGTCCCAACTATTCGCGCGCAGTGTTGGCAGCTACTTTGGCGAAGTTGAGCCACACTTTTCCTCCGTCTGTGTGCAGCGTGCGCGGTCGCGGCGCACTGCTGTGCGGCTCACACAGACAGCAGCTTAGGAAACCGCGATGTGTTGTCTTTCATGAGAGGAGCGAAAAGATTTCACGTTCGTATGTGACCACATGGCCTTTATCCCGACTACTCAGTACAGGTAAGAGCACCGTTAAGGCTGAAGCTTATCGTGGACTGTAATGACGTGGCACTGGTGCCATTATAATAACGGGTCCCAGTACCTATCCCCAGTACTAAGTTTACTGCTACCGCAGCACCAATACCAATGCTAATACCATCAATGTGTCTGACCGCTACAGTAAACCTGCCCCTGCTTTACTGCAGTGAGCACTCACGCCAGCCATTCTCCTTTCACTGTCCCTGGTCTGAAGTGACAGCAGCCAGTGGGACTCAATAAACGCACTCTCACCAGGGTCAGACACCCCCCGCCCCACACGGTGAGGTGACCTGAAGTGTTAGCGCTGTATATTCAAACATGTTTGCTCGGTTTTACTGCCACTCAGAAAGAAGTTGGTTATTAGTCAAAAATGTACAGCTAATTAAAGCCATTTAATTAGGCATAAAGCCCTGCTCTGAATATGTTGTAAAGTAGCTATATATATCAGATTTTATGAAAGACAGTGCAGTCACACTACCTGAGTCTAAATGCAGACCCCATATATGAGGCCTCTTGTACTTAAATGTTTGGCACTTTTTCAAGTTCAGATAGAATCAAATAAGTTTTACACTACTATAGTTTTCTTTGATTTGAACAGTATTCTCAAAATAATCAATACTTGATATATGAATTTCCCCAGTTTTTGCTGAACATAAGCAGAGCCTGAAGAGGAGATGTGAGAGTGTGACTGAAGGAACAGACACAGCAGTTCTTCAAAACCCTTTAAACAGCATCTACACTGAGCTGTACATCACAGAGGGTCAGAGCCCGGAGGCTGATGCCCAACACGAGGTGAACTGGCTAGAGACAGTTTCTAGTAACATGGACACAGTCCATGACTCTCCGATCAGGTGCAACGACATCTTTAAAGCCTTTACTGAAGAGCAGAAGCCCATCAGAGTGGTGCTGACCAACGGTGTGGCCGGAGTGGGAAAGACCTTCTCAGTTCTGAAGTTCAGTCTGGACTGGGCTGAGGGCTTAGAGAACCAGGATCTGGATCTGGTGGTGCTGCTGTCGTTCAGAGAGCTGAACCTGGTCAGAGAGCAGCACTACAGTCTGCTGGAGCTGATTCATGTGTTCCATCCATCACTACAGAAGCTCACAGCAGAGACTCTGACCTGCAGTAAACTCCTGCTCATCCTCGACGGCCTCGACGAGAGCAGACTGCCTCTGGATTTCACCTGTGAGGTCAACTCAGAGGTCACACAGAGGTCAGGGATCAATGTGCTGCTGGTAAACCTCATCAAAGGTAATCTGCTTCCTTCTGCCCTTATATGGATCACCTCCAGACCAGCAGCAGCCAATCAGATCCCTGCGCAGAGTGTGGATCGAGTCACTGAGGTCAGGGGCTTCTTCACTGATGCTCAGAAAGAGCAGTACTTCACAAAGAGGTTCACAGAAGAAGAACTGTCCACTAAAGTCCTCTCCCACATCAGGACGTCCCAGACCCTCCACACCATGTGTCAGATCCCAGTCTTCTGCTGGATCATAGCCACAGTCCTGGAGCACATGTTTCAGAGTGAGCAGAAAGACCAGCTGCCCCAGACACTGACAGACCTGTACGCTCACTTCCTGCTGGTGCAGACCCACAGGAAGAAGCTCAAATACCCACAGGGACACACAGAGGAGCTGACGGAGGCAGACAGAGAGCTGCTGCTGAAGCTGGGCAGGCTGGCCTTTGAACAGCTGGAGAAAGGGAACATCATGTTTTATCGAGAAGATCTGGAGCAGGTCGGTCTGAACGTCACTGAAGCCTTGGTTCATGCAGGAGTTTGTACTGAGATCTTCAAAAGAGACTGTGTCATCTTCAATGAACCCATCTACTGCTTCGTTCACCTCAGCGTTCAAGAGTTTCTGGCTGCAGTTTACTTGGTTCTTGGCTTTATTGCCTCAGATGTACTGAAGTGGATGCTGAGAGATGGGAGTCATAAAGCAATACTCCACATTTTTCTCAAAAAAGTCACAGAGCAGTCTCTCAAAAGTAAAAATGGCCACTTGGACCTGGTTGCCCGGTTCCTTCATGGCCTGTGCCTGGAGTCCAACCTGAAACTCCTGCAGGATCTGCTGGGTCCAGTGGAGACTGACACAGAAATGATTGAGAAAGTGATTAAGAATCTGAAGGAGATGAACGTTAAGGAAGCCTCTGCTGACAGAAACATTAACCTCATCCACTGTCTGATGGAGGTAGGATACCACAGCCTCCAAGAGGAGATTCAAGTGATCCTAAAGTCAAAGAGACCAAAAACAAAGACTCTCTCAGATATTCAGTGTTCAGCAGTTGGCTTACATGCTACAGATGTCAGAGGAGGTTCTGGATGAGTTAGACATGAAGAGTTACAACATTTCAGAACAGGGGAAGGAGAGACTGATCCCCACTGTGAGGAACTGCAGAAAGGCAGCGTAAGCGGATTTAGCTTAATGCATGTTTTCTTTATTTTCCAACATTTTAATATGTTTATGTTTTCACAGATTGGACCATAAACTCTCCGACGTTAATTGTGAGATTGTGGCCTCTGCTCTAATGTCCGACCCTTCTCACCTGCGAGAACTGGAGATGTGCTCCCTACAGGATTCAGGACTGAAGATACTGTGTTCTGGACTGGAGAGTCCAAACAGCAGACTGGAAGCTCTGAGGTGAGCTCACTCCAGTTTTTACTAATAATCTCTTAATACCTTTGTTTATTTTTTGTCTATGTTAATGTTTGAATTAAAATGTTGATTATGGTTAGATGAATGTTTTTTTCAGACTGAGGTGGAACAGATTGTCAGACGTCAGTCTAACATTGCTGGTCTCAGCTCTGAAGTCCAACCCTTCACATCTCAGAGAGCTGAGTCTACATGGAAAAGGCCTGCAGGATTCAGAAGTGGAACTCCTGTGTAATTTTATACAGAGTTCACATTGTCACCTGGAGAGGCTCAGGTCAGTTCACTGTCCCTTGACCTTTAGCCACAAACACTTTTTCAATTTTCCAGCTGGAGCATGCAGTGGTCACCAACCACTGTGACATTCAGGGCGGTCTCAACCATGAATGAAAGCAGTCCACAATGTGTTCTGTGGATCTGGAGAAGGTGTGTGACCTTCTGTGGAGTTGTTCTGTAAGTTTGGGATTGGGGTCCTCTGTGTTAAGAGATGTCTGCTCTTTTTACAGCTGAAGGTACTTGGATCAATCATTTCCGGTAGTGTGTTGTCCTATGTACAGTATTTTGTCCTGTTGCCTGTGAAACAGTCTGACTGTCATGGTTCACAAAGGGAAAAGTCTGGAGCCCTCTTTAGATAGATTAGTGCTGGATATTGTCATACCAGTAATGTGTCATATACTGTACTTCAGATGCTGGCCAAATTACACAAAACATGTGAATGGATTGTGAATGACCTAACGTTTATCTGATTGTAATGCATCATGAGTAACACTTTTTTTATTTCAGATTCTTTTCCTGCAATCTGTCAGAGAGCAGCTGTTCTTCCTTGGTGTCAGCTCTGAATTCTAATCCTTCTCGTGTGAAAGAGCTGGATCTGAGCAGGAACAACCTGAAGGATTCAGGAGTGGAGCTGCTGTGTGGATTTCTGCAGAGTCCAGACTGTCATTTGGAGAGGCTGGGGTCAGTTTATTGACTGTTACTGAAATCACTCTGAGCATTTATACAGTATGTAAACCTAACACATTTTTGACATTGCTTAAGGTACTCAGGCGTTACAGAGTTTAACAGCTGCTATTTCCATAAGATAAATACAGTTTGATAATGTTTACTGTGCTGTATTCTCCTAACACTGCTATATAGAAATATTGTAGATCACAGTTTACAAACATTTCTCCTTTATTCAGATTGGGAGACTGCCATGTGACAGAGATCAGCTGTTCCTCCCTGGTCTCTGCTCTGAAGTCCAACCCTTCTCATCTGAAAGAACTGAATTTAAATAAGAATAACCTGAAGGATTCAGGAATGGAGCATCTGTGTGTATTTCTGCAGAGTCCAGACTGTCGACTGGAGAGGCTGTGGTAAACTGAACATTGTATTGTTTCAGTGTACTTTCCACTGTTATTCTACTGTGCACAAAGCAGACAGTACATAGAGACAAATGTTCATTACACATCTATCAAAGATACTGACATGACACATGTTTTATTAGTGTAAAGTGCTGCGGTTTGACAGAGATCGGCTGTTCCTCTCTGGCCTCAGCTCTGAAGTCCATCCCTTCTCATCTGAAAGAACTATATCTGAGTGGAAACAAAGACATAAAGGATTCAGGAGTGGAACATCTGTGTGATTTTCTGCAGAGTCCAGACTGTCGACTGGAGAGTCTCAGGTCAGCACCAGTTTATGAAAATATTTTTCCTGGTTAAACAGATATCATAATAATTAACATGGGGAAGGAATGTAGCATAAAATAGCTAAGTAGCATGGCTGTTTGCAACATGGGGCTAACAGACAGATTCCTTAAATGAGCTGACTGCTTCAAAGTGATGGCAATTTAAGGCTGAAATGATCAAAATGAGTCCGGTGACAGTGTATGGGCTTTAGAAACGTGCAGGAACACTTCCTGGTTTTATGTGTCTACATAGAGCCGTGAAACCGAGTGTTTTCAGCTCTTGAGAAAGGTGGGCTTAGCATACAGGTTTACTCAAACAGGTGTGAATGAAACAAAATAATAACACCATGGTTAAAAGCTCAAAAAAGTTGAATTAGCAGAATAGGGGACCTTTATATATATATATATATATATATATATATATATATATATATAAATATATATATATATATATATATACACACACACAAAACATTTCATAAATTCACTCTTACAGCAGAAAAGCTGCAAATCAGGAGGGAATAGGTCATGTGACATGAGTTACACTGGCATCAAAATTAATGAATTAATGAATGAATTGTTTATTTTATTCAGATTGGCCCATTGCAGTGTGACAGAGACCAGCTGTTCCTCTCTGGCCTCAGCTCTGAAGTCCAACCCTTTTCATCTGAAAGAACTAGATTTAAATGGGAACAATTTGAAGGATTCAGGAGTGGAGCTGCTCTGTGAATTCTTGAAGAGTCCTGACTGTCAACTGGAGAATCTCAGGTATGTCTAGCATGCCTCGTTGTCGGCTTCCTTTGGTCTTAAGGCCGGGACACAGCGGGGCGATCGTCGGCCGTTGGGCACAGTCGGATGGTTTGACTCGGTCAGTGTGAGTCTGTTTGGTGAGTTCCGCACCATCGGACGTAGTAGGAGACAGTTGTACGTAGTTCTGGCCGATTACACATGTTGAATCTGCATCAGGCAGTCGTGCTCAGCGAGCTCTGATTGGCTGTGTCCCATTCACAATTTGTGAAACAGCTCCAGTTTAACATCAAAATATAAGGAACTTTCTGTTCTACAACTACTTCATTATGTTTCCCACATCTGTGACGCTAATGTGCTGCAGTTAGCTTACTTTAGCTTGTAGCCTCCTGCAGATAAATATATAATCCTCCTCTGAGGCAAACAGCTGCAATAATCCAGTCCCTTTTATTCATTACTGTGCTCAGACCAGTTTAATCTAGTGCGTATAATTATTATTGACTGATAATATTAAACACGTGTGTGTTGCAGAGTTTTATTTACTAGAGTTTAACTCCCATATAGGGATTTATTAAGACGGATGTCAAATTGCAAGTGTGAGACTGAAAATTAGCGTTTTGAAAATTGCTATTTGTGGGCGTGTTGCGTGTGACTTTCTATGAGAAACTGCGCAAGTAAGTGCTGCTGCAAATCTGATATGTAAATGGGAATTTTGTGTGTGGAAAGGACGCACTGACAGCAGGAGCAACGCTGCTCTGTCAGCTCCGACTGCATCTTTCTCTACAGTAATGCAACTCAAAAGTCAACATGAAAGACTAGCTTCATAACAGGACTATGCTGACTGTAGTTGTCTTAGGGCTGCAACGATTCATCGAGTTATTCGAGTAATTTGATTAGTAAAAAGATTTGATTAACTCGAAGCTTCGTTTAATTAATGTAAATAAGACTAGCGCATAGCTCTGGGAACTTTGTATGCACGGAACGAAGTTTCTGCACGGTTAATGCACAACACACTAGCGACAGTAAGGCAGTGGTTGGGCTATAAACTGAATAAATTTGAGTTGTCGTTCGCATTTTAAATGTATATATAAACTACACAGAGAACAGCACCATCGTGAAAGAGGTTTTAGAGGAAACGGCGTCCTCCAAGCGTCGCACTGTTTGGCTAATGCTACAGCTAACACACAGAGCAGCTTACATACTGACTCTGGAGACCCTGCAGATGACAAAAAACCTGATAATCACAGAGAAAGTATTCTTATTACCTCTGTAAAACCTTTGTTCAGTAGGTGGCAGCAAACTGGCAGAAATGAACAGCGTAGTGTGATGTGCAATCGGCAGTGGTAACTTGCAAATTTTGTTTATGTAGCTATGCTAATTAGCCGAGTGGGCTCAGTGGTGTTAGCGTCTTTAACAGGCCCCTGGTGTATAAATGATAATAGATATCACTTTTAGAAGCAGAGAGGCTTACAACTAAAATACTTTTTAAACTGTGAGGGGAATGCACACCTCTGCAGCTTTTGCATTGTTTTGTATAGGCATTTACAAATATTCTGATTAAATATATAATTACTATATAATAATATAGCCCAGTATAAGTAATAGTAGGCGTATCATAATGTATATTAATAAAACCTACATTTGCAATGTAATGCATTAAAATATGAAAAGCCACTTCTTAATGTTAGACTGACAGATTCACAGATGTGCATTAAAATATGTTACTTTTTAAAATATGCAGACACACAAGAGTATCTCTTATTCGATTACTCGATTAATCAAACAAAATAATTGATAGATTCCTCGATTACCAAAATAATCGATAGTTGCATCCCTAGAATAATCATTTAATTGCAATACATTTCATTTTCTTCTATTAACTGTGTGTAGTCAGCTGGATTTATCACCAGCTGGTTGTGCGTATACTTACTATACTATACTCATAAATCTGTAAGAATTGTTCATTTTCTGGTGTAGGCATCAAAGAGTACGATGATTCAGAAGTGTAGTCAAATCAGGTTTAATGAGTTCTCACAGGTAAGGTTACAGCGTAGCTACGGACTCTGCAGAAAAGGATAGGGAGAGAGCCCTGAGAGAGGAGTGTCCTTAGTTTTTATATTGTGTATAACAGGGGTCACCAACTAAAATTCACCGAGGTTCAATTGGTGAAAATTTTCTCGCGCGAAGGTCCGGAGCATCACAATGTTGATTTGTACCTCAAAAATAAATAAATAAAATCATTGTAGTCACATCAGTGTCTACATTATGGCAATAGCATTTTGCTAACATAAGCATCAGTTTAAAACTAGGGGATATCAAATAATAAAATAAAAAAGTTTTTTTTTTCTTATGTTAATCAAATACAGTTAAAAAAATCAAACAAAATGCTTTTATAATGGTCCTTGGCTCAGAACACAGGAGACACAGAAGTTTAGAGCTGACCTCTGTTCCTTTCTACATCTGTCTCTCTCATTTCTCCGCTGTCTGTCTCACAGTCACCGCTCCATATGTTTCCAAATCCTCAGATCTGATTGGTTGATAGCGTCACACGCAAGATTTTCTGTCTGCTTTTACGCAGGAGACGATTCACCCATTAAAACTAAAGTGGAACGTACTGCGCCTCAAAACACAGGTTTCCTCTTAATTCTCTGGTGAATATGAGGCAGCTCTGTCCTCTGTGGGACAGAGGGACAGACACCGAGAGGAGAGGGGTGAGCTGTGGGACAGAGAGACACCTGAGAGGAGAGGGGTGAGCTGTGGGACAGAGGGACACCGAGAGGAGAGGGGTGAGCCTCGACAGAGGGACACCGAGAGGGGAGAGCCGCTCACAGCCTGTGTCGCCTCCTCTCTCGGTGCTCCATAAAAAACAAAACTTAAGTCTCTTGTAAACGGAACAGTCCTGTCCCTCCGCACTCAGTCTGGACCTACTCCTCTCATTTTGTTGGACAGTAACAGAAAACACAGCTGATTTAAACCCTGCACTGTTCATGTTAAAGTTTTAAAGCAGCAGGATACGATGCTGTTGAGGCGCCGCAGCGGCGCCTCTTTTGCGCCGCTGCGCTCCCGGGGAGAGAACAGGCTGAACGGGTTCGGGTCCGCGGAGTGGGACAGAGGTTCGGGTCCAGATGGGAGGGCATCTGGGTCCGGATTCGGACCGCGGTCCGCCTGTTAACGACCTCTGGTGTATAACGATCTCAGCATAGCGTTATCTTCTTGTCTTCGAGAAACTCTCGTGCATGGCAGGGCCACAGAGTTCTCAGTTCAGCATAGCGTTATCTTCTTTTTCTTCCTAAACCTCCCGTGCATGGCAGGGCCACGGGTTCGCATCTGTCGCAGTTCTATTATGTGTGCAATTTTAGGAATGGACAATGCACCCAACTCTAAGCTGACCTCACATTGGAAAAACATCACATAGGACCCAAGTATTATTATTACTAATGTTGAGCTGTTATTAACCTTAGTAGTAGTACATCGAAGTATAAGTTTAATGGTAATACGCAGAACTAGATGTAGAAATATTCAATAAATCCCACAGCTCTCCAGTGTTTGCATTTTACTAAGAATCTGCACCCGTTTCTATGCATCTTTGATAAACGAGGGTCAGTGTATGTAAGTGTTTTTTTGGTTTTAAACCTGGACTGGCAGGTGAAATATACCATGTAGTGTATTTGCCTTATTGCTAAATGTCTTCTCTTTGTCTCTTAGACTGAATAACTGCAGTTTGTCGAGGTCCAGTTACTCTGCCCTTAAATCCATTCTGAATTCTGAGTCTTCCTCCCTGAAAGAGCTGAGCATGACTGTGGATGGAAAGCCATGTTTAGATGAGAACCTAGAGCGGATTGGGGACTGTCAGCTGGATGTTACTTTTATACCTTCTGTAGATCCCAATAGATATAACGGATATAATTATTATGATGATGAACCTGATTATGGAGATCTATATGATGACTACAACGAACCTGATTTTGGAGATCAATGTGATGATGACTACAACGAACCTGATTTTGGAGATCAATGTGATGATGACTACAACGAACCTGATTTTGGAGATCAATGTGATGATGACTACAACGAACCTGATTTTGGAGATCAATGTGATGATGACTACAACGAACCTGATTTTGGAGATCAATGTGATGATGTCTACAACGAACCTGATTTTGGAGATCGATATGATGATTATGACGACGGACCTGATTATGGTGATACATATGATGATTATGACTGATGACCCATATTGGGACAGGAAAAATATATCTGCACCTAAACTGTACCTGGGAAACACATTTCAGTTCACAAAAAATGTACTGTACAAAAAATCTTTTATCATTGACCCTTCATCAGAATGTTTATAAACTGAAGTCTTGTAAAATGCAATGTGCTACCCATTAATCAAGTGATCAATACATAACTTTGTCCTTTAAATTTACTGCATAGTGCTGTATTAGGGCCATTAGACATGCTAAGGTAATTTGTGTCATAAGTATCCACTACATTTGTCTATTTAAAGTATTTCTTTAATGTCTTTCACTTCGTATAATTGGGAATTTAATTGATTAATTATGTATTATGCTTAAACTAAGACATTTATGTCTTCATTGATGCCACTGTGTAATGCTGCTGCTGTTTTGTACAGACATTTAGCATAAAAACATAGCTATGCAATATGTTAGGTGTTATGACAAAATGCAAAAAATAACAATAAAAAAGATTGGTATCAGGACTTGGACTGTCCAAAAGTAAACATGAAATAATGGGATCGCAAGTCAAAAAAGTTGATCGGGACGTCCCTAGCTGTGATCTGGAATAATTAGATTAATTCCTGGCTATAATTTACTGTAGGTTTTATAACTCGTCACTGACATCTGTACCAGCCAAAGTAAGCAGGAATAAACTGTCCATGACAATTGTGTGATTATAAAATCAAGTTATTACCCAGAGCAAGCTAAAGCCTGTAATACTGTTGTGAAAGATGTATTTCTTTATTCTTGTCCTGTGTGATCCTGTGTGATGTGTTTACAACGGCACAGTCCTCATTAACACTGGAGTGGTAAATGTGGAAGTCATGTCAGAAGCCCTCCACTCGCTGTGGTTCCAACAGTGCAGAGTGTTACGGTTACAGTGTGTAACTATGGTTCTCTGAGTGAAGAGACTGAACTGCACAGTGTTACATGTACAATAAAGGTTACATTAACGTTGTGCTAAATACATTTTAATAAAGTATCGTGGAAGCATGTACACACTCTGAGTAGTTAATTTGTTTTTAAAACCCTTTTTGAGCTTTTCAGTTTATCTCAATAAAATATGAAATCAATGTCATAATTATTATATGATGTCTTGATATTCACAGCTGTTTATTTGTGGATGTATTTACGTGGTTAAAACAAGTAGTAATGGGACTCTATACTTCAGATCTGTTTTTGTGTCAACTTTTAAAATCAATTTTCTGCACTTTCATCTTTAAGGAGTCTCCGGTTGACGACCATTAACCTACACAATACTCTGAGATCATTTAACTTTAGGTACAAAAGTGAAATAGAACTCAGTGAAGCGAAACTGCAGTCTACGCTGACCCACTTTTAGATCCTGACCCAACGTTTGTGAAACACTCTAACACAAATTACTTTTATTAATATTTAGTCTATTGTTGATTATTCTTAATTGTTTTGTTTAATTGATAATGTTATAGTCTTGGCTGTCTCTCCCTCCATACTTGAATAAACACATGATTTTAATATAATCAGACTCATTGTTGTAGACAACAGTAGAATGAAGAAACCCGACTGTCCAACCAGGTTCAAGTAAGTTTAAATGACTTTATTATTTATTCATTAAAATTTCAACATCAGTAACATCTTTCTCTGTTTCCTCTGCAGAAGACGACCAGACATTCCTCCTTCAAGTCCTCCAAGTCTTCCAGCTCTGGTTTATGGATCTGAACCTGTTCACCTTTTCATCTTTCTGTTTTTGTGTGGAGCTCCTCGGTCTTGGGTCCGTTCCTTGGGTACTGCTGGGAACGACATAGAGACACAAACAAACGACCTACAACTGCCTAAAGCCCTGTTTCCACCGAGGTCAGGGAGGCACGCCTTGGACTGGGTCAGCTCAGAAATTAACATTTTTATGAAGTTGATTCTGGCATTTACTGTCGTCCAATCAATAGACCAGACTAGGACTAGATTTAGAGCTAAGCTTTTTCTTAAACCAATGTTAAACTAGAACTAAACCAGGTCTAAACATGGTGATGGCTTAATGAGGGATTAATCCAGGTTGAATCCAGGACTAAACCAGGAATACATTTAGAGCCAAAGCTTTACTTGACTATAACTTAACCAGGTCTAAACTAGGTCTAACTTTAGAGCTAAGCCTTTACTAAACCAATACTAAACTAGAACTTAACCAGGTCTAAACATGGTGATGGTATAGAAGCTAACATTAATGGGTCAATATGATGATTAATTCAGGTCGAATCCAGGACTAAACAAGGTTTAGACCAGGTCTAAACCAGGAATACATTTAAAGCCAAACCTTTAATAAACCAGAACTAAACCAGATCCAACCTAGGTCTAGATGTGGAGCTAAACCTTTACTAAACCAATGCTACACTAGATCTTAATCAGGTCTAAATATGGTGATGGTAAAGATGCTAACATTAGTGGGTCGATACCAGGATTAGTTTGAGTCTAAACCAAGACTGAATCTGGATTAAACCAGGTCTAAAATAGGTCTAGCTTGAGCGCTAAGCCTTTACTGAACCAATGCTAAACCAGAACTTAACCAGGTCTGAACATGGTGATGGTAAAGATGTTATGGTCAATGGGTTAACACCAATTCTAAACCAAACCAGAACTAAACCAGGTCTAAACTAGGTTTGGATTTAGAGTTACTTCATATTTAAGCAAGATTCAATATTATCCCTGATAATTTTATTTTGACCCACTTTAAACTTAACCAAAGTTACTTTCCTAAACTATTTTACTGACCTTTATTTCTTAAATCTGTCTCATAATTTCATGCAACTAAAACAATATTTAAGTTTCAAATAAGCTTAACATTAACTAAATTCAACTTCTCCACAACCCACATTTGGTTCCCACCCACAAGTTGGGAAACACTAAAGTAAAGTAAAAGCTGAGCTCCATATTTTCTTGTTTAAGCTTATTTTTGACCCTTATTTTTGTAGCCAATAGAAATATCTCTGTAAGTGCCAGGCTGAACTGACCCGTGCCATCAGTGGGAACAGGACTACAGTCTGTAACAGTGAAACAGGAAGCTTTTAGACATTATTATTATTATTACATTATACT
Source organism: Bostrychus sinensis (assembly GCA_020698575.1). Taxonomy (NCBI): domain Eukaryota; kingdom Metazoa; phylum Chordata; class Actinopteri; order Gobiiformes; family Eleotridae; genus Bostrychus; species Bostrychus sinensis. Next base: position 5,879,418 of record CM036247.1, read on the forward strand.
TGAACTAAACTCCAGAGCTGTACAACATATCACAGGAATTATCATGGTATCAGCAGTTTACTTATACCATGAATTTACAGTTCTGTCCAATCACAGCCTCAAATCAAAACATCAGTGAAGCCAATCTGACCAGTGGGATTTAGAGCCATATTTTGAGTTCTGACCCTCTTAGGCTGCTGTAGTTTGAGTTCTGACCCTCTTAGGCTGCTGTAGTTTGAGTTTTGACCCTCTAAGGCTGCTGTAGTATGAGTTCTGACCCTCTAAGGCTGCTGTAGTATGAGTTCTGACCTTCTAACGCTGCTGTAGTTTGAGTTCTGACCCTCTAAGGCTGCTGTAGTTTGAGTTCTGACCCTCTAAAGCTGCTGTAGTATGAGTTCTGACCCTCTAAGGCTGCTGTAGTATGAGTTCTGACCTTCTAACGCTGCTGTAGTTTGAGTTCTGACCCTCTAATGATGCTGTAGTTTGAGTTCTGACCCTCTAAGGCTGCTGTAGTTTGAGTTCTGACCCTCTAAGGTTGCTGTAGTTTGAGTTCTGACCCTCTAAGGCTGCTGTAGTTTGAGTTCTGACCCTCTAACGCTGCTGTAATTTGAGTTCTGATCCTCTAAGGCTGCTGTAGTTTGAGTTCTGACCCTCTAAGGCTGCTGTAGTTTTAGTTCTGACCCTCTGAGGCTTCTGTGGTTTTTATTATTTTTTATTAATTTTATTGAAATTGTACAGCCCTCGTGTTTGTGTTTGTTCTGTGTCGGCTGACACCCACAGTACTCCCCAAAGAGCTGTTCTTACGTATTCCTCCTAGAAGATGTCTTTTTCAGTGAGGCTTCTGGTGAAGCAGACTCAAGATAGAGCTTAACCTCTTTCTCTGTTTAGTACATTGTCTGTCCATTTGAACAAAGATGGCCGCCCTCATGTCTCTTTTCCACCAGCTCTGCAGTAGTAGTAGTAGTAAAGTAGTAGAAGTAATAAGTAGTAGTAGACTGCCCCCCTCTGGTTTGACTAAGGCTTGACTAAGGCTAGAGAGCTATGGGGTAACTCATAATTCAGTTTTAAAAATTTATCTGAAATGTGAAAAAGGACAAAGTTTCAAAAGTATTTTACCCTTTTCCAGGTACTTTTTGAGTGAAATTGAGTACCCCATATCTGATTAGTCTTCGCCAAGCCTTTAAATCCCTACTGCTGCTAGTACTAATAAGGATTTTTTAAAAGTCAATGGGGAAGATGAATGGGAAATTCACTTCCCGGAACCAGAGGTGGGCGGGCACTGTTGCGCTCTAATAGCAGTAGAAGGAGAAATAGAAGTACTAGGAGTAGAAGTAGAAGAAGTAGCAGAAGAAGTTAGAAGACTGGTTTTTGAAATTACATGAGGGCAGCCATCTTGGACAGACTTTAAACAGAATTAGAGTCCGATTCACTCAGAGTCTCATTGTCAGACTCCTCCTCCTCTCTTAGCAGCTCCTTGGGGCGTGTACTGTTCCTGTCTGTCCCTCTCTCCTCCTCGGATGTGTCCTTACCTACCTCTGGGTCCTCGGATGTGTCCTTACCTACCTCTGGGGTGCAGTGTGGTGCTGTGGTTGTGGAAAGACGCTGCGGCCCCTACAGACCTCAGTCGGTGCAGTTGCAGTGAAGAGCTGCACTGACTGCGGGAACATGGGAAGAGCTGAGCATCAGTCTACAACATCAGCACTCAGGCTTCTGCCGTTGTTGCAGTTGGGACTTATCCTTTTTACTGGACTCTGTCAGGTCCTGGGGTGGACCTGCTCCTCTTCCTCACCGCCAAACGCCGCCTACAGAAAGAAAAACATGCAATATTTAGTACAGCTACTGTTGGTTTAGGTTAAAGCAGGGCTGGAAAAGGTTTTAGACTTTGGATAGACATTGCTACATCTGATCAGAGTAACTTAGATTTATATATTAGTTCTGGTTTAGACCTGATTATTCCAGGGTTAGACCAAGTTTAATCCCGGTTTGATTGGAAGCAATGGAGGCCTATAATTGAGACTACTATTGAATATGTAAACACCTTTTACTGTTGCAGTTTTGGCTCTTACTCTGCAGTTCATATGAAACATCTAAATTCACTTTATCTCAGCGTGAAAAGCTCAAAAAGGCAACAAAGATTTTGCTAATTTCTCTGGCACAGAACCTTGTGGAACTAAATATCCAAAAGCATTTTGTAGCTCTCCCCAAGCTGCACCTGCACAGTGAGTTTGACTGAGATTGCCTTAATGGTTTTCTCAAGAAACTCATTTTTAAACGTTCTCACTGTACAATTGTAACACATTTGTTTCAGTTTTAATCAGCATTACTAAAACAAATGGCTATATTAAATTAATTTCTTTCATAAAATTAAGAAAATTGGCCCTACATATCGGACCAAAATATCTGCAGTGTTTATCCACCATCGTCTGAATTTTAAATATCAGCATTGGCCATAGAAAAATCCATATGAGTTGATATTTAACATAAATTATATTAACAACTGGAACATTAGGCTAATCATGGGACTGTAATTTACTTCTGACGATGTAACCTCATTAAAGTCACACAATATCAGAACACTGAAACTGTATTTATTCACAATTCTCTCCACAGTCTGCTAAGAACATGCGCATGAGCCTCTTTAGAGGCCAGACCCACAAGTTTAGAAACCAAGTATTACTTTATGTTACATTACATTAAAACATGTTTAAAAATAGTTTGGCTCTGGCTTTAACTTTCCCAAGTGTGAATAAAAACAGTGAATACATAAAAATCATGATTACCCCAGTTATACTAACATGTTCAAGTATATTATGAATAAATGAATGAATGTTTAACACAAACCTCTTCTTCACGCTGTCCCATTCCTCTGTCTCCTCATCCTCAGGCTCTCTGCTCCTCTTCCTGGAGCCTGTGGACTCCTCCTGTCTGTTTTGGGTCGAGGCCTGCTCCTCACTGGACTGCACCAGGTCCAGGATCGGGACCAGGATCACTTCCCCAATCCTGGGGAAAAAAAAGATTTGTTTGGACATTAGCTTCAGGATTTTAACTCTAACCTATCAAGACCTGGTTTAGTTCTGATTCTGTTGTGGTGTAGTCCCAGGTTTTATTTTATGTAACTCAAACTCATAAGCTAGTCTAGTATTTTGCATTTGTAATGGCTCAGAGCACCTGTCTTCCTGTTACATCGTCAGCTCATTGAGTAACAGAGTGGGGCTTTACGAAGGACACAAGGCCCATTTGACAAAGTAATCACAGCTCACCAATCAGGGCAGAGTGGAGCTGTTAAGTCATTTTAAAGCAGAAAGCAGAAAAAAGATCATTTCCAAACCTGTGTCTGTCTGTCTCCTCCTCCTCGGCCTCTCCGGTCCTCCTCCTGGAGCTGCTGCTGCTGGACGAGGTCTGCTCCACACAGTCTCTGGGACACAGAGTCCCCTTCCTCCTCTTGGTCGACAGGTTGGGCCTAGAGACATAATAAATAAACAATAACACGATTTCCAAAGACATAAAGTTCCAACGTCCTGGTTTAGACCTATTCTAGATCTTGTTTCACAGTGGTTTAGTCCTGGGTTCTTCAGGTTTTGATTTGAAGTCTATACCAAAAAATACTTAAAAGTACATCTATACATGTTTCTTTGTACTCAGAAAGTACCTTTAGGTTATTTACTTTGTACCTCTGGTCCTAGTTCAGAGTTATAGTTTTTGTTAAGTGTCTTTTTCTCTGGTTTTAGTTAAAGTTAGGATCTGGATTAGTCCTAGTTTGTTGATTTACTGTGTGGGCCAAACAGAGCCAAGTTATAATCAGAAGCTCAGTGTTTATAAACATTTTACAGGGTTTCTGCTGGGTCTTAAAAAGTCTTAAATTTGCTGAGATGCAGAGTACTAGGTCTTAAATATGTTGATACAGGCCTTAAATATGTCCTGTATATTTAATGTAACTACCTGCATTCACAGCTTATTCTAAAATGCCCACTTAAATTCTTCACTTCATTACCGTCACTGATACAAGAGCTCAGAATTTTTCTTACCAAGAACAAAATGCTTAATGTGGCACTCACTGTCGTCAATCGTCACAATTACACGACGCAGCCACGTTTATGACTCAGCTTTTTGGCCTCTGCGGGTCTTAATTTTCTTCAACAATGGTCTTAAACAGATCTAAAAAGTCTTGAATTCAACTTGTTGAGCCATGCAGAAACCCTGATTTTAAAGCTAAATGCTAAAGTCGTAGTTGTACAAACCTGCATTCCTCTGTGTCCTCAGGATCTCGACTCCTTTTCCTGGAGCTGCTGCTGCTGGACATGTCCTGCTCCACACAGACTTTGGGATTTGGAGACCACTTCCACCTCCTTATAGCAGACCTACAGGTACAGCACATTCAGGACAAAGGTTGAGTGAACTCTGCTGACTGTTTGGGCCCAGGTCAGAGCTGCTCAACACAATTTCCTTATCGCACGAAACTAAACTAAATGTATCGCAGTAATGTGAGGGTCGTCCATTAGACAAACATTTTAATCAAATTGTGTTAGGATCAGACTTAAATTAAATGATCATGATCTAGTCCTAGTTTAGTCATAATTCAGTCTGTGTGTGTCCCAGGTCAGTGTTAGTCCTGACCTGTGAGTGTCCTGTGTCAGTGTTAGTCCTGACCTGTGAGTGTCCCGTGTCAGTGTTAGTCCTGACCTGTGTGTGTCCCAGGTTAGTGTTAGTCCTGACCTGTGAGTGTCCCGTGTTAGTGTTAGTCCTGACCTGTGCGGGCTCAGGTCCGCTGGGATGTATCTTTTGGTGCCTGAGCTGCTGCTGGAGGAGTCCACCACAAATCTGGCCCTCTTCCTTCTCTCATACAAATGCTTCCTCTTAGCGTCACACTTTCTCCTCTTCTCTCTGCCCGACTTCTCTCTGGACCTGGAGTTAACGGGACAGACCAAACAAAGAAGAAGTTTAAATGAAAGGGGTCAGGAAGGGCATCTGGCGACCCCATGAGGGGAAATGATAGACCCACAAGAGAAGCCATGATCTCACAACCACAGTTTTGTTCCTAATCTGTCTGCTCCCGTCTGCTCCTCCACGGCCCGCTGCTGGTTGTCGTGGCTAAATTAATAGCTTTAAAATTTAAAGCTAAAGTCGTAGTTGTACAAACCTGCGTTCCTCTGTGTCCTCAGGATCTCGACTCCTTTTCCTGGAGCTGCTGCTGCTGGACATGTCCTGCTCCACACAGACTTTGGGATATGGAGTCCACTTCCACCTCCTTATAGCAGACCTACAGGTACAGCACATTCAGGACAAAGGTTGAGTGAACTCTGCTGACTGTTTGGGCCCAGGTCAGAGCTGCTCAACACAATTTCCTTATTGCACAAAACTAAACTAAATGTATCGCAGTAATGTGAGGGTCGTCCATTAGACAAACATTTTAATCAAATTGTGTTAGGATCAGACTTAAATTAAATGATCATGATCTAGTCCTAGTTTAGTCCTGGTTTAGTCCTGATTTAGTCATAATTCAGTCCTGGTAAAAACAACAGTTTAAACCAGGCTTTCTTCCTGATCATCTTTGTTTTTCAAGTTGATCTTGTGACCAGACTTTTTTTTTCAGCTGTTGATTTTTCGAGGTTACAATGTTCCTTGAATGCAACATTATACCCTGATGTCAGGTTAGTGTTAGTCCTGACCTGTGTGTGTCCCAGGTCAGTGTTAGTCCTGACCTGTGTGTGTCCCAGGTTAGTGTTAGTCCTGACCTGTGAGTGTCCCAGATCAGTGTTAGTCCTGACCTGTGTGTGTCCCAGGTCAGTGTTAGTCCTGACCTGTGTGTGTCCCAGGTCAGTGTTAGTCCTGACCTGTGTGTGTCCCAGGTTAGTGTTAGTCCTGACCTGTGAGTGTCCTGTGTCAGTGTTAGTCCTGACCTGTGTGTGTCCCGTGTTAGTGTTAGTCCTGACCTGTGTGTGTCCCAGGTTAGTGTTAGTCCTGACCTGTGTGTGTCCCAGGTCAGTGTTAGTCCTGACCTGTGTGTGTCCCAGGTCAGTGTTAGTCCTGACCTGTGTGTGTCCTGTGTCAGTGTTAGTCCTGACCTGTGAGTGTCCCAGGTTAGTGTTAGTCCTGACCTGTGAGTGTCCTGTGTCAGTGTTAGTCCTGACCTGTGTGTGTCCCAGGTTAGTGTTAGTCCTGACCTGTGAGTGTCCCGTGTCAGTGTTAGTCCTGACCTGTGAGTGTCCTGTGTCAGTGTTAGTCCTGACCTGTGAGTGTCCCGTGTTAGTGTTAGTCCTGACCTGTGCGGGCTCAGGTCCGCTGGGATGTATCTTTTGGTGCCTGAGCTGCTGCTGGAGGAGTCCACCACGAATCTGGCCCTCTTCCTTCTCTCATACAAATGCTCCCTCTTAGCGTCACACTTTCTCCTCTTCTCTCCGCCCGACTTCTCTCTGGACCTGGAGTTAACGGGACAGACCAAACAAAGAAGAAGTTTAAATGAAAGGGGTCAGGAAGGGCATCTGGCGACCCCATGAGGGGAAATGATAGACCCACAAGAGAAGCCATGATCTCACAACCACAGTTTTGTTCCTAATCTGTCTGCTCCCGTCTGCTCCTCCATGGCCCGCTGCTGGTTGTGTCGTGGCTAAATTAATAGCTTTAAAATTTAAAGCTAAAGTCGTAGTTGTACAAACCTGCGTTCCTCTGTGTCCTCAGGATCTCGACTCCTTTTCCTGGAGCTGCTGCTGCTGGACATGTCCTGCTCCACACAGACTTTGGGATATGGAGTCCACTTCCACCTCCTTATAGCAGACCTACAGGTACAGCACATTCAGGACAAAGGTTGAGTGAACTCTGCTGACTGTTTGGGCCCAGGTCAGAGCTGCTCAACACAATTTCCTTATTGCACAAAACTAAACTAAATGTATCGCAGTAATGTGAGGGTCGTCCATTAGACAAACATTTTAATCAAATTGTGTTAGGATCAGACTTAAATTAAATGATCATGATCTAGTCCTAGTTTAGTCCTGGTTTAGTCCTGATTTAGTCATAATTCAGTCCTGGTAAAAACAACAGTTTAAACCAGGCTTTCTTCCTGATCATCTTTGTTTTTCAAGTTGATCTTGTGACCAGACTTTTTTTTTCAGCTGTTGATTTTTCGAGGTTACAATGTTCCTTGAATGCAACATTATACCCTGATGTCAGATTAGTGTTAGTCCTGACCTGTGTGTGTCCCGGGTTAGTGTTAGTCCTGACCTGTGTGTGTCCCAGGTTAGTGTTAGTCCTGACCTGTGTGTGTCCCAGGTCAGTGTTAGTCCTGACCTGTGTGTGTCCCAGGTTAGTGTTAGTCCTGACCTGTGTGTGTCCCAGGTTAGTGTTAGTCCTGACCTGTGAGTGTCCCAGGTTAGTGTTAGTCCTGACCTGTGAGTGTCCCAGGTCAGTGTTAGTCCTGACCTGTGTGTGTCCCAGGTTAGTGTTAGTCCTGACCTGTGAGTGTCCCAGGTCAGTGTTAGTCCTGACCTGTGTGTGTCCCAGGTTAGTGTTAGTCCTGACCTGTGAGTGTCCCAGGTCAGTGTTAGTCCTGACCTGTGAGTGTCCCAGGTTAGTGTTAGTCCTGACCTGTGTGTGTCCTGTGTCAGTGTTAGTCCTGACCTGTGAGTGTCCTGTGTCAGTGTTAGTCCTGACCTGTGTGTGTCCCAGGTTAGTGTTAGTCCTGACCTGTGTGTGTCCTGTGTCAGTGTTAGTCCTGACCTGTGAGTGTCCTGTGTCAGTGTTAGTCCTGACCTGTGTGTGTCCCAGGTTAGTGTTAGTCCTGACCTGTGAGTGTCCCAGGTCAGTGTTAGTCCTGACCTGTGTGTGTCCCAGGTTAGTGTTAGTCCTGACCTGTGAGTGTCCCAGGTCAGTGTTAGTCCTGACCTGTGAGTGTCCCAGGTTAGTGTTAGTCCTGACCTGTGAGTGTCCTGTGTCAGTGTTAGTCCTGACCTGTGTGTGTCCCAGGTTAGTGTTAGTCCTGACCTGTGCGGGCTCAGGTCCGCTGGGATGTATCTTTTGGTGCCTGAGCTGCTGCTGGAGGAGTCCACCACGAATCTGGCCCTCTTCCTTCTCTCATACAAATGCTCCCTCTTAGCGTCACACTTTCTCCTCTTCTCTCCGCCCGACTTCTCTCTGGACCTGGAGTTAACGGGACAGACCAAACAAAGAAGAAGTTTAAATGAAAGGGGTCAGGAAGGGCATCTGGCGACCCCATGAGGGGAAATGATAGACCCACAAGAGAAGCCATGATCTCACAACCACAGTTTTGTTCCTAATCTGTCTGCTCCCGTCTGCTCCTCCATGGCCCGCTGCTGGTTGTGTGTCGTGGCTAAATTAATAGCTTTAAAATTTAAAGCTAAAGTCGTAGTTGTACAAACCTGCGTTCCTCTGTGTCCTCAGGATCTCGACTCCTTTTCCTGGAGCTGCTGCTGCTGGACGTGTCCTGCTCCACACAGACTTTGGGATATGGAGTCCACTTCCACCTCCTTATAGCAGACCTACAGGTACAGCACATTCAGGACAAAGGTTGAGTGAACTCTGCTGACTGTTTGGGCCCAGGTCAGAGCTGCTCAACACAATTTCCTTATTGCACAAAACTAAACTAAATGTATCGCAGTAATGTGAGGGTCGTCCATTAGACAAACATTTTAATCAAATTGTGTTAGGATCAGACTTAAATTAAATGATCATGATCTAGTCCTAGTTTAGTCCTGGTTTAGTCCTGATTTAGTCATAATTCAGTCCTGGTAAAAACAACAGTTTAAACCAGGCTTTCTTCCTGATCATCTTTGTTTTTCAAGTTGATCTTGTGACCAGACTTTTTTTTTCAGCTGTTGATTTTTCGAGGTTACAATGTTCCTTGAATGCGACATTATACCCTGATGTCAGATTAGTGTTAGTCCTGACCTGTGTGTGTCCCGGGTTAGTGTTAGTCCTGACCTGTATGTGTCCCAGGTTAGTGTTAGTCCTGACCTGTGTGTGTCCCGTGTTAGTGTTAGTCCTGACCTGTGAGTGTCCCAGGTCAGTGTTAGTCCTGACCTGTGTGTGTCCCAGGTTAGTGTTAGTCCTGACCTGTGAGTGTCCTGTGTCAGTGTTAGTCCTGACCTGTGTGTGTCCCGTGTTAGTGTTAGTCCTGACCTGTGTGTGTCCCAGGTTAGTGTTAGTCCTGACCTGTGTGTGTCCCAGGTTAGTGTTAGTCCTGACCTGTGAGTGTCCCGGGTTAGTGTTAGTTCTGACCTGTGCGGGCTCAGGTCCGCTGGGATGTATCTTTCGGTGCCTGAGCTGCTGCTGGAGGAGTCCACCACGAATCTGACACTCTTCCTTCTCTCATTCAAATGCTTCCTCTTAGCGTCACACTTTCTCCTCTTCTCTCCGCTGCTGCTGGAGGAGGCCGGTGGCTGTTCCTCTTCACGAACCTGCTGCTGGTGTCCCGGAGCGGAGGTGACAGAGCGCATCATCTCCACGCACCGCCCCACACTGAGGAGACAGAGACAGAGGGACAGGTCAGAACAGGTTTTTAAGAAAAGCTATGGACAAAGAAACTAGATCTAAACTGGATGCACTCGGAGAGACCTCTGCCAAGGCGCTGGCTCTGTCTCGCAATGGTAAAGATGTAGTGCCCAGACTCACAAAACCCTTAGGTCTCACACTGTTAAAGAATCTACTGATACTAATCGGAAAATTTCATAACAAAAATTAAAAACCTCGCTGAAATCTTTACGCTTGGCCATTTTTCCTGCTTCAACTCTGAGGACAAAATGTTCACCTGCTGCCTGCTGTGTCCCACTCACTAACAGCAGCTATGAAGAAGATAATCTGTGTTATTCGTTAACTACAGATGCTACTCAACCACTTTCTTATTAAAATGTTTATTCTATATAATATTATTATAGTATTATATTCTTTGTATTGCACCTTAATAACATAATATGCTGCTGAATGTCTTATATTTTGTTACTTTGTGAAGCTACTGCTGGAACTTGAATTTCCTTCAGAATCAATAAAGTATTTATCTAATCTATTCACTTCAGCTGTCAGTGGTCATAATGTTATGGCTGATTTGGTATATCTGTGTGGGTTAATGTGTTTGAAATAAATAAGTAACAGGAATAATTGGATGAATAATTAAATGTAACAAGTTATTTTGTGCAGGAAACAGTCAAATTCCTGGTCTGTAAGTTTAGGTGTGTGTATAAACGAGGCGGGTCTCTCAACTCACTATTTGGTGTGGAAGACGTCCTCGATGTGGCGCATGGTGATAAACGGATGCTCCAGGACTTCCTCCGGGGTGATCCTGGCGTCAGGGTCTACGCACAGCATCTTCAGGACCAGGTCCACGAAGTACTCCCAGTCAATCTCTCTGTCTAAGGAGAAAGTGTCGTGGAAGAGCGAGTCCATCTGAAACACACACGAACATGATTACATCAGGACTACACCAGGACTACACCAGGACTAAACCAGGACTACACCAGAACTAAACCAGGACTAAACCAGGACTAAACCAGGACTACACCAGGACTAAACCAGGACTACACCAGGACTAAACCAGGACTAAACCAGAACTAAACCAGGACTAAACCAGGACTACACCAGGACTAAACCAGGACTAAACCAGGACTAAACCAGAACTAAACCAGGACTAAACCAGGACTACACCAGGACTAAACCAGGACTACACCAGGACTAAACCAGGACTAAACCAGAACTAAACCAGGACTAAACCAGGACTACACCAGGACTAAACCAGGACTAAACCAGGACTACACCAGGACTAAACCAGGACTAAACCAGGACTAAACCAGGACTAAACCAGGACTAAACCAGGACTACACCAGGACTACACCAGGACTACACCAGAACTAAACCAGGACTACACCAGGACTAAACCAGGACTAAACCAGGACTACACCAGGACTAAACCAGGACTAAACCAGGACTACACCAGGACTAAACCAGGACTACACCAGGACTACACCAGGACTAAACCAGGACTAAACCAGGACTACACCAGGACCAAACCAGGACTAAACCAGGACTAAACCAGGACTGCACCAGGACTAAACCAGGACTACACCAGGACTACACCAGAACTAAACCAGGACTACACCAGGACTAAACCAGGACTACACCAGGACTACACCAGGACTAAACCAGGACTAAACCAGGACTACACCAGGACTACACCAGGACTAGTTAGTCCTGATTTAGGCTCATTTCTTTATTTCAGTGTATTAATAAACCTTACCATTTCACATTTAACATTAAATACTCCTCTTTCCTTCTCTCAGTACTCTACTACACTGTTACATATTGAGGTAGAGAAATTAAAACCGTGACTTAGACACAAACTCACCGTGAACAGATCCTTGATGTTGTTGATCGACCTCTCGTTAGTTTTGTTTAAGCTGCAAACGGACTAAAGGAAAGTAAAAAACAAAAACGTCTCATTCATGTACTAAAAACAGTACAGTTAATTCACAAAGTATTTTAGGTGGATGGTGCAGTACCTTGAGCTTCCACACGGGGGTCCCTCTGACGGTCTTCTGGTTGAAGTACTTGTGCGTGTACATCCCTTTACGCAGAACCGGGTTTGGAGGAAGGCCCACGGTTTTCACAATGTGCCGAACCTGAAACCAGTCAAAGATTATATATTTAGAAGTGTAATAGTACAGGACTAAACCAAATTTATACCAGGATTAAAACAGGCTTGAAAAATTAGGACTAAACCAGGTCAAAACAAGGTCTGAACTAGTGCTGCACGATTTGATGAAAATGTGCCATTGCGATTATTATGGACAATATTGCGATTTGCGATTGCGATATTATAAATGAATGGTGTCATGAGTCTACTTGCTTGAATATCAAGGACAACACAGAATATAGTTTCTGTATTTCTCAACTCAAAACATACAAGACACAAAAGAGATTACATAATGTTTTTTCCAAATAACTTAATATCAAAAAATAAATAAAAGTTTGAAAATAAAGATATTTCTGCTAATTGCAAACAGAATGTCATTATAAACCTTTACGTAAACCTGTAAACAATTACGTAAACCTGTTAAGTGGCATAGCACTTGCAAATGTATCCGTGATTGTACGTTGTGGTTCTTTCAGGCGGTTTTCAATTTTATCTTTCGCGTTACTTGTTTGGGTTTTTATTTGGATGCACTCGTCATATTTTTCTCTGTGTTGTCTCAAATGTTGATAGAGATTGGTCGTATTACCTCGGGACGTAGCGACTTTAGCTTTGCAGGTTTTACACAGCACGTATTGCTGTTCAGCGCCGTCGTACCTGAATCCAAAGTATCGCCATACAACAAAAGTTGCATTTTTTTTCCGCCACCAACTCTGCTTTTCTCTCATGTTCCTCACCAGCATCCATGTCTTTCACTACTGTTTGCTGCAAGCCGGGTAGTCACGTGACCATACCTGCTGTAAGCGGGTGTCTGAGTTGTGTTAATAGTGCGCCTGCGCCATTCACTTTGAACCTGTTTGGTTCATGTTTTTCTCACGCTCTGATTGTCAGTTCTCTGAGCGCCAGGCAATAAACAGAGACGTGTTCCTGTGCTCCAAAGAAATACTTGCCTCCGAGTTTTGTCCTGTGTCTACAACTTATTTGAGCCCCACACAGTGGATGTGGCGTCACCTTACTCCACATTGGTTTACATTAAATCGCAAATCGCTGTCTTTTACGCAGTTACGTAATCGCACAGCGTGACATCGCGATTGCGATTAGATTAATCGTGCAGCACTAGTCTGAACCAGGTCTAACTCAAGTCAGAATGAAGTCTAAACCAGAACTAAATCCAGTCAAAGCAAGACCCAAACCAGGACTAAACTGTGCCTAAATTAGAACTAAACCAAGACTAAACCATGACTAAACTACCGTAGGTCTAAAGCAGGCACTTAACTGTACCTAAACCAGGACTACACTGCCTGAAGTAGAACTAAGCCGTGGTCTTCACATCAAACCCAGCTCATTATCAGAGCAGGACTAAAACAGGAACAAAACTGTCTCTAAACTAAATTACTTAAATAACAAAAAACTTCAATAACTGGCTCTATGAAACTAAATTAAGACCTGAACTACAAAAGACTCCTGTGTTTACATTTACTTTGGTCCTGGTTTAGACCTGAGTTAAACCTAGTTTTGACCTGCTTTTGTCAGGTTTAGACCTAGTATGTACCTGGTTTGGACCTGGTTTATTCTTGATTCAGAACTGGCTTAGTCTCAGTTTAGACCTTGTTTTGACCTGGTTTAGTCCTAGATTTATAATTGGTTTTGTCCTGGTTTAGACACAAAGTAGACCAAATTTAGACCTGCTTTAGTCTTGGTATAGTCCTTGTTTCGCGTTTATTTAGTAATGCATTTATCCCTAATTTATACCTGGGTTAGTCCTGATTTAGACCAGGGTTAGTCCTGATTTAGACCAGACTTAGGCCTGATTTAGACCAGACTTAGGCCTGATTTAGACCAGAGTTAGGCTAATTTTATTTCAATAAAACGTTGCTTACTTATGATAAGTTTGTGTTCTGTGAACTCACCATGTCATATTTGGAGTTTCCTGGGAATAAAACCTTCCCCGTCACCATTTCCATGGCGAGACAGCCCAGAGACCACATGTCTATGGCCTCACTGTACCTCGACCCGAGCAGCACTTCAGGAGCCCTGGAATACCACAGAAATCAGAAATCAGCCCATTACGAGACAAACTCACTGTGTTCTCGTTGTCAAAATATAAATCTGCCCACATCCGGCAGGCTGGCCAGTGTTAATGTTGAGCCTGGTCCTAATGTAAAGTCCATAATTCATCCTTCATCTTACCTGTAGTAGGAGGTTTGAACGATGTCTCCTCTCCTCACGA